>JABUQX010063024.1:7500-22500 GCA_015478945.1 Trachelipus rathkii | reverse complement strand
GTAGATACTTTTATTTTTTTTTCATATGCCATACTCAAATACACTGTCACTTATCCTTTTAACAGCCTTTGAAAAGTATGGCAACCAAAATCACCTTGGGTTCTCAAAAAGTTACCGTCGTACCCCTCCATCATCATACTCTTCAGTAGATGTGTTGAGATGCACGGAATTAGAAATTGCTAACTCTTGGTGCACGGTTCTCATCACCTTCATAAATTCTGCATTTTTTGATGTGATTTATAAACTTTCTCTGAATAACATAAAACTCATTTGGTTGGTATTATCCGTTTAACAAACTCCCGATTTTCTCTATTGCCCGACCCCCTATTTTATCAAGATGTGTTAAAGCATATGTGCAGCGACATGGTGTGTGTGTTTCTTTCTCTTGGCAGATAAACTCTAACATACTAGTACTTTCTTATTCTAATCAAGTGATGTGAGCGGTAATTTTTTACCGCTCCGTACTTTCGGCACCCTATCTGAAAATCACGCTCCTCCCGATCGGCTCCAAGATTTCAAATAACCGCTCCACTCCAGCTCCGGTCCGCGGCCCTCGCTCCGCTCCGGCCGGTCCGGCTCGGTCCGGTTCCGGCTCCGGCTCCGGCTCCATCATTTTAAAATAACACCAGTTTCGATCCGCATCCCCCTTCTCATTTTAAAATCACCGCTTCGGCTCCCGGATGTCACAATAAATAAGCAAACATCTTCCAGTGCTTCTTTGTCTTAATTGCTCAAATTCAGTTGAAAATGCCCTCCAAATGCAGGAACGGTATAACACTTCGAGGTGCAAGCTGTTGAATTTAGGTAGTTGGACTCTTGAATTCTATTATAATATACTACGCACTGGGGGCTTAACCGGTAGAGTCGAAAGAGTCGCAAAATGGCAAGTGGCCTTGGTCGATCCCTAGTTGCCGATCCTAGGTAGAAATAACCTAGAGATTCCTCTCCTAGAAGTAGGGCTAGACCGCGAGGTGTGAATTTTAAATAATAAAAAAACAAAAAAAAAAAAAAAAAAACAATCAGTTAAAGGGTTCCTCGGATTGCAAAACAGAATGCAAACTAAGTTTGATTCTCCCTTAAAAGGAATGGAGTAATCCATTCCTTTTTTTAAAGAAATTCAAAACCCTTCGTTTTAATTCATTTTTTTTTTTTTGGCGATATTCTATTCACAAGGGACTCTTCAGAAATTATCATTTAAACAAATAAAAACCTCATACGCTTACTTCAACTAAAGAATAGCAAATTCACTTATGAAAACTAAAAAATATATTCATGTTCGTTTTCACTTTCAAAAAATGTACCTCAAAGTTTGGATTCTTTCCTCTTTCCTCATCTTGTTTGTCAAACGGACAAATGCTATCTTACAAACCTGCTAAAATTATTCTTCGCTCAATCTTTTCTAATTCCACTTAGACTTTTCAGGAGCATATTCCTCCGTACCCACCTTCTGCAAATCATTTATTACTATTATTGATTTCTCTAAAATATCAATTTCGTTTCTCTGTTTCTAACAAAATAACGCTTATGGGTAATGATTTGTATTCTCAGTGATCCTTAAAACTTACCTCTGAAACTCGCACACAGTTTGGTGAACATTTCATTTCTATCTAATTAAATCAATCCTTTCCTTCCTGCAGGAGCATAACGCTCCTTAATACTTGTGTTGAAAGGGGGGGTAAACACCTCTCAACCCCCTAACTATCTTTCTACACTTAATCTGATCTTTCTAAAGTTTTTGAATCTACCCTTAACAGAAGACTTGAAAATATTTATATTAGCTAATTTTCAATTTCCGATCGACAGATGTTCTTTAGGGTAAACGCCTATTTCGTGTTCGTTTAATTCTCTCTCTCTCTCTCCCTCTCTCACTCTCTCTCTCCATCTCTCTCCTCTCTCTCTATCTCTCTCATCTCTCTCCTCTCCTCTCTCCTCTCTCCTCTCTCTCTCTCTCTCTCTCTTCTATCCTCTCTGACTCTTGGTCGTCTACTCTTTGAATTTTGGTGAATTTTGTTATGCACGCTAGAAAACTTCCAGCATGTGCAACAAAGCTCTGAATTTCAAAACTTTCGCATCCTCGCAATCTTCCTTCCTCTATGTCTTTTTAATATCTTTCTGGCCCGTTCATACAAGTGTGTAGTGTTATATTGACATAGTTCATCTTTTATATCTACAAATAGTAGTTTCGAAAAACAAACGAATTTTTTCGAGAAATTTCTTCTTTCATTAATGACTTTTGTCACTCATCGGTTATCCATTCTACTCCATATAATTAATTTCACCAACATTATTCTACCTAATTTTGATAAGTTCTTCCACCGAACAGAATAGTGAATAATTAGGAGGGTGATGCCTGAGAAATCTGATCTCTGACTTCCTCTCATTTTTCATGTGTGTGGAGAAAACATTGTTGATGTTCAAGTTCAGAACTCATTTCCTCATATTATGTATTCTACATATTTTCCACGCAAGTCTACAGATTCGTCTTTGGAAAACACAACTTCACACGCCTCATTGTCTTAATATTGCTTGGTGCTTCCTTTTTCACCCAGCAATCTCATGTTTGTTTGCGCTAAAGCTAACTCTCAGAGGTAAGAAGTACTGGAAATCCCTACAGGTTAAGGTATGCAGGAAATCCTAAGAGGTAAGAGTACTCGAGAAAATCCTAAGAGGTTAAGAGTACTGAGGAAATCCCTAAGAGGTTAAGAGTACTAAGGAAATCCCTAAGAGGTTAAGAGTACTGAGGAAATCCCTAAGAGGTTAAGAGTACTGAGGAAATCAATAAGAGGTTAAGAGTACTGAGGAAATTCCTAAGAGGTTAAGAGTACTGAGGAAATCAATAAGAGGTTAAGAGTACTTAAGGAAATCCCTAAGAGGTTAAGAGTACTGAGGAAATCCTTAAGAGGTTAAGAGTACTGAGAAAATCCCAAAGAGGTTAAGAGTACTGAGGAAATCCCTAAGAGGTTAAGAGTACTAAGGAAATCCCTAAGAGGTTAAGAGTACTGAGGAAATCCCTAAGAGGTTAAGAGTACTGAGGAAATCCCTAAGAGGTTAAGAGTACTGAGGAAATTCCTAAGAGGTTAAGAGTACTGAGGAAATCCCTAAGAGGTTAAGAGTACTAAGGAAATCCCTAAGAGGTTAAGATTACTGAGGAAATCCCTAAGAGGTTAAGAGTACTGAGGAAATCCCGAAGAGGTTAAGAGTACTGAGAAGTCTTCAGAATTTCTTCACACCACCTCAGTTGGATTCTCTTTAAAAGGGTGCTATTCATCCTTTATATAAAATATTCGTCACATATCTGGGGTGACTGCTCTCATATAACTTTCCATGAAATGACGGGGTCTAGGACTTTCACTTATCTTCTCTCCTGTTCTCACTAACTCTCTTCAATCTTTTTCTATCTTGTCGGATTGTTGCATCACTCTCCTTATAATATGGCGATACAATGGATGCTGCTCTTCTGAACATTCCAGTCGCATTCCCTTCCTTCTGAGGAGAGCTCTTGCAATCTTTCCTTCCGACACAATCTCACTCCACTCACTCCACTCCACTGGTAACGTTAATCATTAATTACTATTTTCATTCACTCCACTGGTAACGTTAATCATTACTCACTATTTTAATCCACTCCACTCACTCCACTCCACTGGTAACGTTAATCATTAATCACTATTTTAATCAACTCCACTCACTCCACTCCACTGGTAACGTTAATCATTAATCACAATTTTAATCCACTCCACTCACTCCACTCCACTGGCAACGTTAATCATTAATCACTATTTTAATTCACTCCACTCACTTCTCTCCACTGGTAACGTTAATCATTAATCACAATTTTAATTCACTCCACTGGTAACGTTAATCATTAATCACTATTTAATTCACTCCACTCACTCCACTCCTCTGGTAACGTTAATTATTAATCACAATTTTATTATAATAAACCGCTCGCGCCCTACCTCACCTCCTCACGCGCGCGCGCGAAGAGGCGCTCGCGCCCAACCGAAATTTTCTCAGACAATATAATATTATATAAGTACTCATATCCAGTTAATCACCTATTACAAGTGCAGAAGTTAACATCAATCTCTCACTCATCAATTCGTCTAGCTAGCGCCATAGCATATCACACACTCACTCAAAAACCAACAAAAACGTAAAGCTCCTCTCACGCGCTCTCACCCACAATAAATTTTGCAAAACAGAGAAAATGCAACCCCCTCTCAGCACACTCATAAGACTGATTTTTTCCCAAACACCACCAACTCAGAGAAAGAGCTCAAGACACAGATTATAGAATCTAGAGACATGCAGTATTGAAATTGACTGTACTAAGAATTAACAAATTCCACACACCACCATAGACCCACACCATATAATAATTCGCAACCACAGACTTATAAATATAAACTTGCACATCATCTATATAACATACTCCACCCATCCTTCCTCCTCCGATGATTTAACTCCAATCAGCATTAGAGAATGAAGGATTTTTACAACTAATATAATAAACTTGCAATTTGTCAACCGCACCACGCGGAAAACCTCGCTCACACTCCGCTCACTCCAATGAGAAGATAAAAGATTGATAGATACACTCACCTCCTCCTCTCAAGGGCACACGATCTCGCAAAGCTCCAACACTCGAAGATTTAGAGAAGAATAGCGCCCCGCCACCTCTCCTCAATAGCGACCGCTCTCGCCCACAATAGACATCACAGCACACGGTCGCCCCCAAAACCCACAACCCAAGACAATAGCATAGACTAGTATAATACACTATAGTTCGCCACAACCGTCACAACTTATATATAATATATAACTATATAAGTTCAATCTGCAAATTTTACCCCTGTTTAATGCTTCAGTAGAAAGAAACCTTTTCAACATTAAGGACTCTGAAAACCTGCACTAGAGAAATACTATTTGTAGACGAAAGGAACTATGGACTGCCTCAATACTCACTCTCACACTCGCACTATATCGCACACACTAAAAATTGAAGATGTTATCACTCACACTTCACGCTCACCATCATGAGATAAGGAAGACAATATCAAATTACAAAAATTCACCGCTAACTGATTTAATAAGATATTATACTCACACACACTCTCATATTTATATATAATCACAAAGAGAATATATAATATATTCTGTCCAATAATAACACACTCTCCATCACAATATATATTATTCTCACTAATATACTACCTACCTTAACTACAACCTATTACCCTACCTACTACCCAATATACTTATATAACCTCACTCACACAAATATATCACTCACTCACCTCATATTATCTCACTATATACTACTACTCCTCCCTACCATTATATATATAATATTAAAAAACACAGTCATTACCATAAAACTCACTACTACTACAAATACTCATACCCAATATATACAAACCAAAACCAAATAGCTATTCACCTCACTCACTAAATCACAACATAACTCCCATAATATAAATAGAATACTATATATATATACTATATATATAATACCACCTCACACTCTCACTCACCTCCCTCCCAATAATAAAAAGAGGTAAACTAATAAATTCCACACCCTAAATATATAAAATATAAAATATAATAATATAATACTATAACTTCAAAAAAAACAAATTTATCTGATATAAAAATATGTCCACAAGGAAGAATCCATCTCCCACCCTCCCCAATAATTCTAAAACATTATGCATTTTAAAAGATTAACTTGGATAAGGAAGATTAGCATCCCCGAACAAAATTTCTGGATACCGCCACTGATACTGATTACTTACCCTAAATCTCTCCCAATATATCACTCTCTCTCACTCTTAAAAATAGCACTCTAACAATACCAAAATCGCACCATTATAATAATATATGCTCACGCTGAAATTACTTATCATTAAACTCACCTAACCGCGCTCACCATAGCTAGGACTTAATTACTCTCCACACTCTCCTCACGCACACAAAACAGGTAGTCTAAAAATACAAAAAAAATATAATAGATAATATTTAAACAAAAAAATATACCCTCTGGCTGGCCAATATGAAATTTAATAATATTGAAATAACATATATTTATAATGCACAATCCGCAATCTAGAATCTGACCTGCAGGGAATAAATAAAACATTAATGTTACGTGCTTATTATTAATATATAATATAATATTCTCCCCTCAATTATCTCTCCATCATTCTTATTATAATATATATTATTATTATATATAATAAATATTATTATTATTATTATTATTCATATAAATAATACTCTATTACTCTCAATAAAATATAACCACTTCCATTACTTATATATAATAATAATAATATATAATCTAAATTTATTATTACTCTCCATTATTATTCATTTACTATTTCAGGCTCTCACACAACTTTCTGAGAAGATAAAGAAGAAAACGTCACCGCGGAACACACCACCACACCACCATAATAAAGAATAGGCGCACCACACGTCAGCGGAAACGAATATATAAAGATACTCGCACTCGAAAGTCAGAGAATAACATATATAAAATTTCAAAACATCAAATGCCAACCCACCAAAGAAATATGAGCCTCGATGGCACGCAAAGCGCTACATATCTCCTCGCACCAACATATCAATATATATATATACTTCAATATATAGAGCTATCACTTGAATTGACAATTGCAGAGATGTATATAAAATACGCTGAACACACGCACACCAAGGCAAACCAAAACACACACCCCCACCAACCCACCCGACACCACAACCACCCCAAACAACACACAACCACAACCACTCGCGACGCCACAACAGAGAAGCGACTCGCACTCCCACTCCACTCGAATAATACTCATATAGATTTCCTCTCCTCTATTTTTAGTTACAACTATAATATATATAATAATAATCCTATCTCGCTATCAGTGAGATATAGTATATCCATCCTCCCTCGCCACTCTCGCAACGCGCTCAGATATGTAATATGGGGATGTGTTTTAGGACTGTATGCAAACTCTCACTGACCCACCAACCAATATACCATAAATCGCTCTCTATAATCTTTTCTCATCAATAATATAACCCCAGAACAATTTAATATACTTTTTTGACCAGGGTGTTCCTCACTCACATCATCTCTCGCACGCGCTCTCTCGCACCGAACGTGATTGGAAATATATATAGAGAGGAAAAGTACTGTTCTCTTACTTATCTTATTTTTTTAAAATTTAAATCTCAAACAAAAAAAAACAACTCAATATAACAATGACAAGATAGGCTCTCGCACGTCAAACTGAAACCCTAAACTGCGCTCTCCCAATATACATCGATAAAACACCGCTCTCTAATATATAAATAGAAATAAAATCCTCACAACAATAACTGGAAAGATTTCTTAACGTCCCAGTAACACATCGCCCCTAGAACATATAACCACCAAATAACCGCCTTTTCTGCACTTCCGCCACCACCTCCTTATCGACAAACTTCCGAAAAGCCAGCACTCGCCTGCAAATCAAAAATGACAGAAACTGATATTAGGAAGATGTCCAACTCCACCAATAGAACACCGCCTCACAACCAAACGCCTGCCTCAAACACCGCAAGACATAATCATAACCATACCTTGCCGCTAACACCCTAAGAAAACCCTAAAATACATATACTTTCCCATCAAGAAACCCCAACCCCAGAACAAGGGGAAACACGCACATTGATATATTTGAATCAGAGACACTGTACACCAACTAACCGAATCACCAGACTCTTTGTTGCTGAGAAAGCAAAGCCACAATACTTTCTCACTTTGCAGTGAGCTCATTTCTACCCTGCAATTTAAAATTCAACCTATATTTTTGGATGGTGATTGACCCTTCCTTAAGAGACTTCGATGAGCTTTTTTCTCATAAGTAACCTGGGAATCAAACCCTGTTATGCGGAATGTGGGCAATTATTAAATTAGACTGATATTTTCGCATGGAAATACGACAGTGGAAGGAGGGGGTTTTCTGTAATAAAGCAATTTTAGTTGGAGGAACTGAAAGAAACAGACGTCAGATTTCTCAAGAATACGTGCACAATGCTCTAAGATCTCATGAAAGTATTCCTAAAGTTCCCATCACTCAAAAAATGTTGACACAATTGTACAGAGCCTGCCCATAGGAGATATGCAAGAACATTCTCACAAGAGTCAAAACAAAAGAAGAAACAAGGAAGAGAATAAAAAAGATGCAAAAAAATCCATATTATCCATACAGATCAATAAACTTTGAAGAGCAGAAGAAAGATTGTTAAACATTGAAAGCTTTAAACAGCAAGAAGGAACACTATTAAAAATCAAAAATTCATACTTGGTTTTAATATCTAAGATTTGCCATATTAGAACTTTTGTGATCAACAGTAGCGGATGCTATTCACCTAGGCTATAATGTAAGCCTTTTAATTTATTTTCTCTTTGTATAAATAAAACTGCTTTCCTTTTGCGAAAAAAAATAAAAAAGGAGATGATCTTTAAGTAGAGTTATGGGTCAAGGTAAGGCTGATTACTAATATAAAAAATATTTTATTTAAATATTCAATTCATAAGGAACTGAAACTGATGAAAAAAATAATTTTCAAATTAAATAGTATGACTAGAGTAACATTAGGCTACAATAAATGATTATAATAAGATAATTTTATACACCAAAATTAACGAACGATGCTGGCAGAGGAAACATCTAATTGCCAGATCTTGTCAGGGAAAGTCCAGGGAAAAGATCAGCGGAAATTAAATTCAAAAGCTCAGTATGAAACCGATGCTATTAATTATTCATATATTAAAAGTATTTTAAAACTTTAAAGAATAAGAGAAACATAACATACAAAAACAACCTATTCACAAACTGCTTAGACAAAAAATATATTTAAACTTATTATTAAAACAAGATTCCATAAATATCTTATTTATACTTAAAATAAAAAATATTAATTTGAATTTTAGAAAAATCGTAGATGGATATAGAGAATAAAGATTGCTCTACCAGTTATGGAGATTAAACGTACATTCTTCATCATCAAACACGTTACCCCGCTTCTGAACAAAAAAAAGACTTATTTAAACTATAATGCAAAGGACCGAACCACAAACAACACTCCACACCACACCCACCCCTCACAGAAAACAAACTCCTTCAAAATAAAGTTGACGTCCTTATCCGAAAGGCCCGACTCCAGCCCGGGCGCGCCCGCTACACGCACACAATGCATCGTTCTCCAGGAGGCCCGTTTGCACACCTCTCTCCACCTCACGCATAAAACGTCATTAATAAGAGAGGACGCTCATAGATATCTCACTTTCAGGAATTAATAAACGCGCGGCACAACTGCGCAAGACAGACCAACCAAACCAATAAAAGATACTTTGTTTACAAACAATCTTTTATACAACACCACACTCGGCGCTCGCGACACACTGCCCGCCTTCCTGCCACCACCAAATATATATAAATATAAAAATATATTCAGGTTAAAATTATATATATAAACGATACTAATCATATCGTATCATCTAACATAAATAGCATACATATAAGATATAAGAGTCATGGGCGTAGGCGACATTTCATTTAGGGCACAAAAGTAGAGCACCCCCAAACACCGCGTTGAATCAACTGCTCACTCTATACCCACTCACCTCAACACTACTACTATATACCTATATATCACTACTCACTAATAATAAAAAAATAAACATACTATATAAAATCCCCAAATTTTTAATATATTACAAATATATATAACTCACACCTATACTAATACTCACTTAATCAGTATAATATATAACTCCTATACCTACACCCCAATACTACATACAACATACCCAAAACACAACCAAAACAACCTTACCCTACAATCATACCTCAACCTATATATATATAATATATTATATCACATCATATATAATATACCTAATATAATATAATAATATATATAAAATAACTACTCACCTCACAATATATACTAAAACCACACCCCAATAATAATAAACTCCATATAAATATAATAATACCCCACCACACAAACCAAGCCACAACCACATAACTACCATATATCTAAACAACTCCTCACTATATATAATCATACCACCTCTAAACCCTACCCTCCTCACATATAATATTATATAATACGCCTCTCCCTCCTCTCACCTCCAAATACATTCACATACTCATTATTTATAGATATAGAGTATAATAATTTTTCAGTTTTTTATATACAACCCCTCAATGAATCCGAACAGTTAATAGAGAGCAACACAACGCGAGAGTCTCACATTTTTTAACTACCATAACAGACACAAGAATACTAGAAGAACCCGGGACAAGTGCACCCTGCCCCGCCTCGTCCCACACGCCCAATGATAAGCACGTCACTCTCCGTAATAATACACATCCTGCCAGCTGATCGAAAGAGGCTCAAAGCCCCTCACCCGGCCAGATTTCCAGGTAGCTCAAAATTTTTGTTCTCTGATAATAACAAGTTAGAATATAGTAATCTTTTCTCTCCACCCATTCGAAGCCCAGTACTTCCGCAGCTCGATTTGCCACACGGGCTGCCTCGGCTTCTTTGGAAAACCAGCAGCATAATAGTACATTCCTTTCTTTACCTAACTAAATTATTGACTCCGCCATAATCCAAAAATAATATATGGCTGCAGAACTAAACCGACGCTCCAGTCACTGGGATATGACAAAATGACAGACTCACCTTCCCTAGAGACACTCTCTCGTTCCTCACCCGAAAGTTTTAAGGTAGACATGCCAGCGTAATAGAGAAGACCCTCGCACGTCGCACGCCCGTAACCGCCTGCCCAACACCACTCACACCTCACCCGCGACCGCACACGCTCCAAATACGAATGAAAAAACACTCCTCACACTCTACAACAGAGAACAGGATTAATATTAAGAGATATAACGAGAAACGGGAAGAGCGCGCCCTCGGATCACCTGCAATTGCTCCACCGCCAATCTCTTATACTATATGTGAATCTATTCTTTATGAAAATTTGCATACGATATGATTAGTATCCTTAATATAAAACTTAAACAAATAATTTTAAAAAATTTTGCAAGCCATTTCCGACATTTCAGACACATGTTTTGTAAAAAGATATGTTGTTTGTGAACAAAGTATTCTTCTGACGCAGCCCCGCCCGTTTATTTAATTTCTCGAAATCGGAGAATCTCTCACCCACACGCGCGGTTCTGAACATAGTGACGTTCTACGTGACGTAGAAGTGCGCAACCACGCGCCAGAGATACCTCGGAAACGATAGACATTGTAATATAAAACCCACGCAGCCAAGAAGAGAACTGCCATAGAGAGATATCTGGAAACGCAGCTATGTAAGGACCCCCCACCCTGTAAGCTGACAGTCAGAAAAGTTCCGGTTCCGCACGGGATTCAAGCCGGAACTAATATCTCACCGGCTCTCGCCGCACGGTTCCGGTTCCCGGCCATATATAGGTTCCCCAGATAAATAACCTAAAAAAACACCCATAAAATATAATATAATAAATAATATATAACACTATATATATAACACAATAATACCTACCAACCACCGTACATAATAATAGTATAAATATAACTATACTATAATAACTACCTCACTCACTCTCACTCACTCACACAACTAATCCATACTAAAAAATACACTACTCACCCACTAAGCACTAAATACCTCACAAATCACTAAATAATCCTAAATAAATATAACATATAGTACTCACACAGAATCTTATAAATACCCCTCACATAACACACAAAACTCTCACCTATCTATACAAATCACTACTCACCACACTAAGCTCCACCTCTCAACATAATATAATACATGAATAAGTACCCCAACTCACCTCTACCAACTAAATAACCAACCATAATATATATCACTATATATACTCACCAAATTACCACATATATACACACCAACACATAACAAGACGGACCTACTATATAACCACATACACTCAACATTATAATAATACTAAAATATCATACCTATACACTAATATATATATATATACCCATATATATCACGAAAACACAACACTAATAACTCAATACTAATATATCCAAAACACCTACCCTCACCCTAATACTATACCCTACCCTACCAAATAAATATATATAATAACTCATACCAATAAACACTATTAATATATATACATCATACTACAAACCCCCCTCACTCCCCCATATATAATATATAATATAATAATAATAAAACTTCACCATCACAAAAGCATCATAAATACAAACAAATCACAATCACCCTAACTAAACAAATATATATCTCACCTCACACAACTCATACAATAAATATACTAACCTATATATATAAACTATATACTAATAGTACTCACATACACACTTATACACGTACCACCACCCCAAAATATAATAATAAATACACTACACAATAAACCTCACCCTCACCGCAACTAACTACTTACAACACAATAACACTTATATATATTATACCACATAACAACCTCACTATACTATAAATACACTCTATATATATATATATAATAATAACCTTATACCCTCACCCCTCTACCCCCTACCATCACAATAAAAAATAAATATACTTATATATAACATATATATATAAACCCTAAACACACCCCCACCTAAATAATACATATAGATAATAACTCAATTTAAATATACATATCAATAGATAAATAATAAATAAATATATATATACATATACACTCCCTAACAATAATATAACAATAATATATATACTCACTCCTCACTATTAAAAAACAACGTAAACCCTCACATACTCACCCAGCCCACATAATATCACCGATACCCCTCACACACACAAATACGCAAGCCTCACCAAATATACCAAACAAAACACGAAAACCAATACCATCCAACAATTACTCATACACACTCACTATACGTACATATATCACCCCCCATCACTTAATACCCTACTACCCCTAACCCATACACCATCAAACACTCACCCCCCACATACGAAAAATACAAAAACATACCACACAAACAACAACTACCAAATTTAAAACTACATCACCTCACACCCCCCCAAACAACATACATATATAAATAAACCAATATACCTATATCATTACAACAAACCTAACCAAATAATAATCAACACTCACACCACACAAAACCTCACCGGTATAATCAACCCAATAATCACATACAAAAATAACACAACTACCAACACTCACTACTCACAAACTACATACATCAACACAACATAACCTAACGCAAACTCAATCAATCAAGATCAACCCCAAACCACAACACTATACTAAACTCACAATATAGCCCCCCTACTACGCATACCCTACCAAACAATCACACTCACACCCTACATAATAGTACCACTCACAACTAGCCACCCATCAAATATAATAAACCCTAATATAAACTATATAAAATATTACACCACTCACATATCATACCACACAACAATATAAACCACACAACACATTCACTCACTACTCATCTTACTCACATAATAAACATATATAAAATACAACAAAATATACCCACCCCAAAACCTAACAACAAAACACCATAACACACACCACATAACTCAAACCCAATACAAAAACCAGAAACATACAACATACTCACACCCCAACAAAACATATCCATACCTCACTTATAAGTACTACCATAACCACCACGTATACAAATACCATCACAACCCCACCCCTACACATAACCATATAAACCAGCCATAATATCAACACCAACTCACAACATAACTCACAATCAATAAACAACACTCACTCACTCACTACTAATATTCCCCTCAACACATATACACACATCACAACTACACACCAACTATAGACACTAATCTATATAACATAATACTCACTCACTCACTAAAATACCCCACACAAAAAAAACCAACACTAAATAAACACACCACCAACTTATACATATTGATATTATAATACTATATCCATACATATAAATATACTATATATATATATATATATATAACACACAGTATATATATAAATATATATATATTATATAATACTAAATACTATAATATTATAACCTTATAAACTAAACCTAACTATAAATATATATATATATATATATATATACTATATATATAATAATACTCACAATCACAATATTATACTCACAACACACACAAACCCCTAAAATAAATAAACATACTCAACAAACACCATAAAAACACCAACATACCTCAAACAACATACCACAAAACAACAAAAAATCAACCAATACCATACACTACTATACTAAACCAGACTACCTCACAATACAACAACCCAACAACCCACCTCACCATATACATAACGCCTCAACTACCCAAACCCCACTATATATAATATAACCCATAAACCCAGTACAAATCAAAAATAACCGTCACCTCACACCACACCACTAAACTACAATAATATAATATTATACATACATAAAACACCACACCCACACCACAACCACATATATATACTATATATAAGCATACTACTTATTACTGTATCTTACCAAACACATATATATACACTCCAACACAACACACCACACAACTAACTATACTCACAAACTAACCATATTACTAACATATATAACTATATAGTATTCTATATATATATATATATATATATATATATATATATATATATATATAATATATATACATAATACATATTACATATTATATATATATAATATATATATAGCAGCCAAAATCATCATAACCTATATTAACCTCATACTACTCATAATCCCTACATTATACCATATAACTACCATACATAAATAATACTCACAATAACGTTAGATACAATATATAATAAACATCCTAATAGTACAATACATTACATACTATATATATATATATATATATATAGTATATATATATATATATATATCCTACACCACTATACTATATATACCATAACCACTATTAAATAT
>JABUQX010063024.1:0-5000 GCA_015478945.1 Trachelipus rathkii | reverse complement strand
TGTCTGAAGACAAACAATGTTCAAAAACCAAGTAGTAATGCAAGTGTTTAATTAAATCAAGTTTATCACTTTAATCGAACAATGAGTTCAAAGAATAGTAAAACAATGGCTTACAAATTAACACAATCTGTTGTCATGTTAAATACTCAGTCTTTTGGAAGGCAATCGATCACACGTAATAAATTCGGAGAGTTATTTTCCTCTGTTTAAGCAGGATCCTCATTAGTTCAAATTTAGGAAGTAACTTATTACTTCGTAGCAATTAACGATCATCAATAATGAATCATGATCCCCACATCAGGCTCCAAGTTCAATCAAGCTCCACGTCCAGTCTAACTCCAATTAAGCCGAGTCCGGCTCCCGATTAGTCCCCTAAAACAAATAAATTATTAAAACCTTCCTAATTCTCCTCTTTTTTTCTTAAAAAAATTTGAACTAAAAAAACAAACTTCAATCAATTTTACTTACGTTCATCAAC
Organism: Trachelipus rathkii; assembly: GCA_015478945.1. Lineage (NCBI taxonomy): Eukaryota > Metazoa > Arthropoda > Malacostraca > Isopoda > Trachelipodidae > Trachelipus > Trachelipus rathkii. The sequence continues at coordinate 4,522 of JABUQX010063024.1, read as the reverse complement.
GGGAGTATTTCTTCCTCTTCCTTGTATGTGACTATTTTTTCTCCATTGATAACAACAAAGTATAAATATTCAGGTTAAAGCGATTATGGATAGTTTGAATCAATAATGAATGAAGAGAGAGAAAGGCACGGTTATACAGAAAGGAACATTTATAATGAAAAGGTCACGGTTATATATATTGGCGGGATTTAAACAACCAACAAGAAAATAGAATTATAGGTAGAGTGAAAATTTATCAAAAAGATCAGATTGCCCATTCGATCTCACGGAGAAGGATGTAGAAAGGGAGAAGGAGCAAGGAGATTAAGGTTGTGAAAACAGGTAAATAGTCACATGCAAGGAAGAGGAAGAAATACTCCCGTTGATGAACGTAAGTAAAATTGATTGAAGTTTGTTTTTTTAGTTCAAGTTTTCTTAAGAAAAAAAAGAAGAATTAGGAAGGTTTTAATAATTTATTTGTTTTAGGGGACTAATCGGGAGCCGGACTCGGCTTAATTGGAGTTAGACTGGACGTGGAGCTTGATTGAACTTGGAGCCTGATGTGGGGATAATAATAAGTAATAAGTTACTTCCTAAATTTGAACGAATGAGGATCCTGCTTAAACAGAGGATAATAACTCTCCGAATTTATTACGTGTGATCGATTGCCTTCCAAATGACTGTGAGTATTTAACATGACAACAGATTGTGTTAATTTGTAAGCCATTGTTTTACTATTCTTTGAACTCATTGTTCGATTAAAGTGATAAACTTGATTTAATTAAACACTTGCATTACTACTTGGTTTTTGAACATTGTTTGTCTTCAGACATTAAAAAGCAAGATAGGTTAAACTATTTAGCAAGTGTAAATTTATTATTGAAAAGTGACATTAGCTATTTTATTAATTGTGTATTGATCCCTTAATAGTGTTTGGCAGCGGCCTGCATTTAAAATAAGTTATCAGTGTAATTAACAGCAAAACATAAAATTACTTGTGAATCCTAAGATATAACTCTATTTGGTAAACATAATTGTTAATAATTACTTATTTTCTTGAGTCTAATTTTTCCGAAAGAGAAATTGCCCTGATGAAAACTGACATTGTATCTTCAGTCTCGATGATGTGCCTCCGACGAAATAGATGAATTATCGCTGTGTTGGACCTCGCTTTTCGTATACTGGTTTGCTTAGTTATTTAATGTCGCTTACGTATGTAAATCATTTAACAATTATTGCGCATTTAAAAGTTTGTTGGATTAAAAAATAAAGATTGCTATTTTTTTTTAACTAAGATTAATATATTTAGAAAATACTTTGTTTGTCCTTCCTCTCCTGCCTTATTTGCAAGTCTTGAAAATAAAAGGGTTGAAAGTGTTTTTTTTTTTGAAAAAGTAAATTAACGGAGACATGGATGGTCCGTCCGTTAACAGTGGTGGCTTGTAGTGGTCTTGGATCGAGCCCTTGCTTTAAGTTTTTTTGGGGGAAGACTTGCAAATATGGAGAGGGGGAAAAGGGTGAATCCCTTAAACAGATGGGGGTTTCCAAATGGATGTGTTTTTGTCGAGATATAACACATTTTGTAGCAAATTGCCCATTAAAAGGGTATGTGGGTAAGAAATGTGGGAGATGGTGGAACAACATAATGAGGAAGAATAGGAGTAGTAAGTATGAGTCGCGGAATGGGTAAGGTTATGGTAAGTTTTGAATTTTTTTTTTGGGGGGGGGGATTTACGTTCTTTGTAAGTTTGGTATTCCAAACTTGGAATGGGAGATATATTGGCGGGATTTAAACAACCAACAAGAAAATAGAATTATAGGTAGAGTGAAAATTTATCAAAAAGATCAGATTGCCCATTCGATCTCACGGAGAAGGATGTAGAAAGGGAGAAGGAGCAAGGAGATTAAGGTTGTGAAAACAGGCAAATAGTCAATGCAAGGAAGAGGAAGAAATACTCCCGTTGATGAACGTAAGTAAAATTGATTGAAGTTTGTTTTTTTAGTTCAAATTTTTTTAAGAAAAAAAAGAGGAGAATTAGGAAGGTTTTAATAATTTATTTGTTTTAGGGGACTAATCGGGAGCCGGACTCGGCTTAATTGGAGTTAGACTGGACGTGGAGCTTGATTGAACTTGGAGCCTGATGTGGGGATTATGATTCATTATTGATGATCGTTAATTGCTACGAAGTAATAAGTTACTTCCTAAATTTGAACGAATGAGGATCCTGCTTAAACAGAGGATAATAACTCTCCGAATTTATTACGTGTGATCGATTGCCTTCCAAATGACTGTGAGTATTTAACATGACAACAGATTGTGTTAATTTGTAAGCCATTGTTTTACTATTCTTTGAACTCATTGTTCGATTAAAGTGATAAACTTGATTTAATTAAACACTTGCATTACTACTTGGTTTTTGAACATTGTTTGTCTTCAGACATTAAAAAGCAAGATAGGTTAAACTATTTAGCAAGTGTAAATTTATTATTGAAAAGTGACATTAGCTATTTTATTAATTGTGTATTGATCCCTTAATAGTGTTTGGCAGCGGCCTGCATTTAAAAAAAAGTTATCAGTGTAATTAACAGCAAAACATAAAATTACTTGTGAACCCTAAGATATAACTCTATTTGGTAAACATAATTGTTAATAATTATTTTCTTGAGTCTAATTTTTCCGAAAGAGAAATTGCCCTGATGAAAACTGACATTGTATCTTCAGTCTCGATGATGTGCCTCCGACGAAATAGATGAATTATCGTGTGTTGGACCTCGCTTTTCGTATACTGGTTTGCTTAGTTATTTAATGTCCTTACGTATGTAAATATTGAAATTATTGGCATTTAAAAGTTTGTTGGATTAAAAATAAAGATTGCTATTTTTTGTAACTAAGTTTAATATATTTAGAAAATACTTTGTTTGTCCTTCCTCTCCTGCCTTATTTGCAAGTCTTGAAAATAAAAGGGTTGAAAGTGGTTTTTTTTTGAAAAAGTAACTTAACGGAGACATGGATGGTCCGTCCGTTAACAGTGGTGGCTTGTAGTGGTCTTGGATCGAGCCCTTGCTTTAAGTTTTTTTGGGGGAAGACTTGCAAATATGGAGAGGGGGAAAAGGGTGAATCCCTTAAACAGATGGGGGTTTCCAAATGGATGTGTTTTTGTCGAGATATAACACATTTTGTAGCAAATTGCCCATTAAAAGGGTATGTGGGTAAGAAATGTGGGAGATGGTGGAACAACATAATGAGGAAGAATGGGAGTAGTAAGTATGAGTCGGTAAGGTGATGAAAAGTTTTGAATTTTTTTTTTGGGGGATTTACGTTCTTTGTAAGTCTGGTATTCCAAACTTGGAATGGGAGATATATTGGCGGGATTAAAACAACCAACAAGAAAATAGAATTATAGGTAGAGTGAAAATTTATCAAGAAGATCAGATTGCCCATACGATCTCACGGAGAAGGATGTAGAAAGGAATAAGGAGCAAGGAGATTAAGGTAGTGAAAACAGGCAAATAGTCAATGCAAGGAAGAGGAAGAAATACTCCCGTTGATGAACGTAAGTAAAATTGATTGAAGTTTGTTTTTTAGTTCAAATTTTCTTAAGAAAAAAATGAGAAGAATTTAATAATTTATTTGTTTTAGGGGACTAATCGGGAGCCGGACTCGGCTTAATTGGAGTTAGACTGGACGTGGAGCTTGATTGAACTTGGAGCCTGATGTGGGGATCATGATTCATTATTGATGATCGTTAATTGCTAGGAAGTAATAAGTTACTTCCTAAATTTGAACTAATGAGGATCCTGCTTAAACAGAGGAAAATAACTCTCCGAATTTATTACGTGTGATCGGTTGCCTTCCAAATGACTGTGAGTATTTAACATGACAACAGATTGTGTATTAATTTGTAAGCCATTGTTTTACTATTTTTGAACTCATTGTTCGATTAAAGTGATAAACTTGATTTAATTAAACACTTGCGTTACTACTTGGTTTTTGAACATTGTTTGTCTTCAGAGATTAAAAAGCAAGATTTTTTTGTAACTAAGTTTAATATATTTAGAAAATACTTTGAAAAAAGCAACATGTTTTTGTAACTAAGTTTAATATATTTAGAAAATACTTTGTTTGTCCTTCCTCTCCTGCCTTGTTTGCAAGTCTTGAAAATAAAAGGGTTGAAAGTGTTTTTTTTTTTGAAAAAGTAAATTAACGGAGACAGGGTCGGTCCGTTAACAATATATATATATCACAGGTTTGATCCAGTCTCGCCCTTATTACATATTATTACATTGATTACATATTACACATTACATTACATTACATTACACATTATTATTACATACACCTATTACTAATAATACACATACTATTAATATTACATACATATTACTATTACATATTATTATTACATATTATTATTACATTACATACATTATTACACATATTATTAATATTACATATTACATTATTACATACACACATACATACGCACCACACACCACATAACGATATATGATAACTAACATCTATGATCCAACCAATGCTGTC
>JABUQX010063023.1:17500-26626 GCA_015478945.1 Trachelipus rathkii | reverse complement strand
CTGCTCATTCTCTTCAGGAAAACGACCATATACATGATGCGAATTTTGGAGATTATTAGCCCAAACTGAGGAACCCATCTTCAGTTGTTAAATCTTGTAATATTTTTACATCTGCAAACCGGACCGACAAAATGAAAATTAAGCTCTAACCAGTCTTTAATACCTGAAGTGAAGATTTGTTTAAATCATGAACTCTTTATACATAATATTGTAATCATTCATTCATCTATATGCTTTATTTATTTGAACTTTACATTATTTTAACTTTAATTAAATTTAAATCAACGTTTAAAATTTTATAATTATATTGTAAGTCTTGAAAATGGAAAGAAGGATTCTTACCCGAAACTAGTCGGCTAATAAATAATTTAAAATGTCAATTCTTTTTGGTTATTCTCGCTATTATATATATAATATATATTTATATTATAATATAATATTATATATATATATATATATATATATATATATATATATATATATATATATATATATATATATATATATATATATATATATAATGAACATACTTTATTTCGTAAGTGGAAATTTATTTAGAATACCATTTCACCTTATTATTCACCATTTCCCCCCCCACCTCCGGTAACTGATTATTGAACCTGTCAGTGTCTCCCTGCGAGGAAAACTCGTCCAGTGATTTCTTTCTCGATACATTCTCTCTCCTCCACATCCCCCATAAAACTCCTCTAATTTCATCGAAATCTTGCCACCGCGCCATCTTTTCTTCGGTCTGCCCGCAGGTCTGTACGGCCCACTGCGTCCATTCCAGATCTTCTTGGTCCAGCTTCCCTGCTTCCATTCTCTTGAGTGCCCCATACCATCTTTTCAGTGATTCTAGTTGTATAATGTTAGTATTTTGATTCCAATTCTCAGCCTCTCCGTATTTTCCTCACTTCCAGCCTATCTCCAGGAGACGTCCCTCAATCAATCTCAGCACCCTCATCTCCGCCGCCTCACTCTTCTCATTTGTTTTGTGTTCAGTGCCCAAGCATTCGATCCGTACACTATAATTGGTTCAGTATTGTTCTTGTATATCACCATTATACACTTCTTTTGGTATAGTGTTTCTTTCAGTACTGGGCATAATGCTCCTACGTTCTGAGAAAACTTCTTTATCCTCTCGCCTATCTCCCCTCCCTGACCTCCTCTCCCTTCTTCCATCACTCCCAAGTGTTTGAATTTATCCACCTGCTGTAGTCCTCTTCCTTCTATATTGATGTTCAGTTCTGTTCTTTCTCTAGCTATTCTCATTACCTCCGTCTTCTCCGTATTCATCTTCATACCGATTTCTCCCATTTGGGCATCCCATCTGTTCAGCATTTCCTGCAGGTCCGCTCCCTCGCCTGCTATCAATGCTGCATCATCTGCGTATAGTACTGTGTGCTCATTGCCCACCTGTCTACATATTCTCTTCAGTCCGTAATCCATGTATAATATAAATAGCAGGGGCGAGAGCACACTGCCCTGTCTCACTCCTGAACTCACCTCAAACCATCCTTCTTCTCTTACTTCTCCCCTTATCTTATTTCTTGTACCGCAGTATGTACTTTTTATTGCTCTTTTTAATTTATGTGGTACTTCATACTCTTGTTCGTCCAGTGCTCGCCATAGCTTTTCCCTATCAATCCTATCATTGGCTTTTTCAAAGTCCACAAACGCCACATCTGCTCCTTTTTTCCATTCTATTGTTTAGAATACATAAGAAATAATAATATCAATACATAGAAAAATGATATAAAAAAATATTGGCAAGTTAAAAATGCCAAAAGTACTTGCAAGTACTTTACAAATTTTCAAGTACAAGAGGTGCAAGTACAAGTACAAGTACAAGTAACTCCAAAAAAGTACTTAAGTCCAAGTCCAAGTACAAGTACTTGTACTTGAACCCAAGCCTGATATATATATATATATATATATATATATATATATATAATAATATATATATATAGTATATATAAATATATATATATATATATATATATATATATATATGTTAAATATTGGCATAATAATCGCAATTTGATAAAATGTTAAAAGAAAGGAACATATATGAGAAGGTAAAGATTTACTGCCTTCTCTGGGATGAACCACCGCATGTTGTCGCGTTGAGGACAATATGCCCGGTGCTATAAAACTGAGCTATCCTCCAAGCCAAAAAAAACTTGGATTCGACAGAACCATTATAAAGCACCGAGTTCCCGTCAGGCGACAATCACCAGGTGTCCAGCACTTCCTTAATCTCTCGTTCTTTATATTTTTAGATGTTAAATATTGCATAATAATCTTCAATTGATAGATGTTAAGAAAGAACATATAAAGGGAAGGTAAAGAATTAACTGACTTCTCATGGGATTGAACCACCGCATGTTGCGCGTGAGGACAATATAAAGAACGAGAGATAGGACAGGCTGGACACCTGGTGATGTCCCGCCTTGACGGGAACTCAGTTGCTTTATAATTGTTCTTGAATCCAAGTTTTTTGGCTTGGAGGATAGCTCAGTTGTATAGCACCGGGCATATTGTCCTCACGCGCAACATTCGGTGGTTCCAATCCCAGAGAAGAGCAAGTTAATTCTACCTTACTCATATATGGTTCTTTCTTTTAACATCTTATAAATTGCGAGTATTTATAGCAAAATTTAACATCTAAAAATGATAAAGAACGAGAGATAGGACAGGGCTGAGACCACCTGGTGTATGTCGCCTTACGGAACTCGGTGCTTTATAACTGTTCTTGAATCCAAGTTTTTCGGCTTGAGGATAGCTCAGTTGTATAGCACCGGCATATTGTCCTCACGCGCAACATGCGGTGGTTCAATCCCAGAGAAGGACAGTTAATTCTTTACCTCTCATTATATGTTCTTTCTTTAACATCTTATCAAATTGCGATTATTTATGCAATATTAACATCTTAAAATAATGTAAAGAACAAGATAGACAGCTGGACCACCTGGTGAGTCGCCTTGACGGGAAACCTCGGTGCCTTTATAACTGTCTTGATCCAAGTTTTTGGCTTGGAGGATAGCTCAGTTGTGTATAGCACCGGTCATATTGTCCTCACGCGCAACATGCGGTGTCAATCCCAGAGAAGGCAGTTAATTCTTTACCTTCTCATTATATGTTCTTTCTTTAACATAATATATATATATATATATAGTATATAATATATATATATTTATATATATCATATATATATATATATATATATATAATATATAATATATAAATATATATTATATCATATATATATATATATTATATATATATATATATATATATATATATTAATAAAATAGCTTAGTAATAAGCCAACACGAATTTGAACATTTTAATATTTATTAGGACTAATTGTCAGGTTAGGAACCTTCTTCCCATTTTCAAGAATTACAATATAATGATAAAAGTTTTTAACAAAAATATTATATTAAATAATTAAAAGTTAAAACTATAATTGAAATAAATAAACCATATAGATAAATTAATGATTACAATATTATATGGTTAAGAGTTCATAATTTAAAAATCTCACTTCAATATTAAAAGACTGTTAAAGCTTAGATTTTCAATTTAAGGTCGGTTTGAGATGCCAAATATACAAGAGATTCTAACAAACTGAAGATCGGGTTCTCAGTTTGGGCAATTTCCGAAATTCGTATATGTCGTTTTCTGAAGAGAATGAACATTTATAGCTGAATAGTGGGGATGATGTAAATGGTCTAGAGTTCTAAATGATATACCTTTATGCTCATCAACACTTATGGAAAGGCTTCGTATTATTGTCTTTCCTATGTAGGTGGCATCGCAGTCACTGCACTTGTAAAGATATATTACATGAGCATAGAGGTAAAGGGAGTTTATCTTTAAATTTGAAATATTTCCCAAATTTGTTTTTACTCGAAAATATAAATCTAAATTTAAACTGTGTAAAAAGTTTGTTTTTAAAACCACGTCAATTTTACGTCGAATTTCGTAACTGATTTTCCCAGAAAAGGCAACCTCATATACAAAATTTCCTTAGTAGCTGTTAATATAGCCTGAGATTTGTCTTTAAATTTTGCTGAAAGTAATTTTCGAAAAGTTGAGTCAGTTATAAATTCTGCGAACCCATTCTTCAGAAATGATCTTTTCAGGAAATCAAGATCTTTTGTAAAATTAACATAAGATGACGAAATTTTGTATCTCCTGTCAGAAAGAGTTTTAATTAAGTTGATTTTAAAAATTAAAGAATGAAAGAATTAAATTTTTGTCGTCAATCCAGTAAAAGTATATAGGCGAGATGGTGATTGATTGGATTTGGAAGTTGCGTAACAAAACGTTTATGGAGGGTATAGTCCGAGGGATTGGAGGAGAGGCAATAATGAGACCCTTATATGAGGTAGATGGGATAAGTTAACTGAAGGATTTAGAGAACTAATTATATTGAGTGTTGTAAGGAAGATATATGCTGGAATTTTGTCGAAAATGTGCGTCGAGTGACTGAAGGATGATTGAGGAAGAACAAGGTGCGTTAGTAATCGGTAGAGGTGTGGATCCAATCTTATATATATGAAACAAATGATGGGAAAAGGGGAGGAGAAGAATAAATTGTCTTTTAGGTTTTATGATTTGCAACAGGCGTACGATTAGGATTAATAGGAAAGCTCCTATGGCAGATGTATAGTTCATATATGATGGGTGAATAAGTCTAATGGAATTAAAAGTAGTTATGACGAGTAGTGAGCGTGCGAAAGAATAAATAGGAGTCGAAAAAATTGGTTTAATATAATAGCAGATGAGGCAGGGAGTGTGCTATTTCTTCCTTGGTTATTCAATTTGTATATGGATGGGTTATGAAAGAATTAGAGGGTGGGGGTGGGCAGGGGATGGTGTTAGAAATGATGGGAAATGGAAGAGAGTGGAGTTTTCCCTACCTATATATGGGGATAATTGGTTTTGTGTGGGAATTCTGAAAGAGAGGTTTGAGAGGATTGGTAGACGGATTGGGTAGGGTGTGTAAAAGGAGGGTTTGAAAGTAAACGTAGATAAGAGTAAAGTTATGGTTGTGAGTGAGGACACTGCTCAGTGTGTGAAGTTATGTTAGATTGTAAACAGCTGGAAAAAGTTTCTGTGTGAGTTTAAATATTTAAATTATATGTGGATGAAAAGAGAATGGACGATGCAAAGTGTAATTGGAAAGTTGTGCAATGGCAGGGAAGGGCTGGTGCAATTAAATTCTTGGTGAATGTAAAGGGACTAAAGTCTTGAGTGGCTAAGGGTCTTACATGAGGGTATTTTGTTACTGGTGTAAGTATAGTAGTGAGACTATGTCTGAAATAAGAGGTATTGATTTAAAGTACAATGATGTTCACATGGACAATCTTAGGGGTTGTTAGTGTTGAGAAGAATTGATAAATTTAGAATGAGCGTGATTAAGAGTGTGTGGTGTGTGAAAGAAAGGGGTAAAAGAGAATAAATGAAAAGCACGTTGAGATGGTTTAGTCATTGTGGAAAGGATGGAAGATAGTCAGTTGGTTAAACGGTGTATAGTGGTGAGTGTGCGGGGAATCGACCGGCTGGGAACCGAAGAAAAAGTGGATATAGTCAGTAAAGGAATGCCTGGAGGAGAAGGAATGTGAGTTGCAGAGCAAGAAGGAAAGGTGCATAAAGAAGTGAATGGGCGGGTTTTGTGAGAGGGTATGGTTGTAGCTTCCCTGGGCCAAGGGATGAACCCCACACTGAGGAGATGCCATATTGGAGTGTCCCGTCCCCGTGAAGCTCTTGTGTGGATTTTCTGACTGCGACGACCAAAAAGGTATAAAGGGGCGTGTAGGTTGAGGTTTCTATTCAACTTGCTGTCAAATTTCTTCTGACTACTTTTCTGTTTCAGGTGCATGTTACGCACCATACCCCCAGTTTGAAGAGAGAAGGTGGGTGATGATAATGGATATATATATATTATATATATATATATATATATATAGTATATATATAATATAAATATATATATATATATATATATATATATATAATATATATATATATATATATTATATATATATTATATATATATATATATATATATATATATTATATAATATTAATATAATATACTATATATATAATATATATATATATATTATATAATATATTAATATATATATATATTATATATATTATATTAATATATATATGCAAGGTTTTCATAATATACTTTACTTGTACTGGTACCTTGTACTTGTTGTTTGTACTTGAACAATTCTGAGTACTTGTACTTGTACTTGAACAATTCTAGAGTACTTTTACTTGTACTTGTTACAATTGACCCAAGCCTATATATATATATATATATATATATATATATATATTATATATATATAATAATAATATATTATATATATATACTATTATATATATATAAATATATATAATAATATATATATATTAATTATAGACCAAAGTTACTTAACGCCCACAGGGACGGAAGCTCGGATCAAAAAAATTTTTTCACAGGTAGCATCTTAATACATAAATAGATGTTCTAGGTCGAAATGATTTTTTTTATTCTTTTTTTTTCTTTTATTCTGTTTTAGGGGCGAAATTATATATATTATTATTTGTAAAGGTATTACACGGCAATGTAGGCGGCTCGAGCCGACGGGGAACACAAGGTGGGGACGTTTTCCATACCCCGTATGGGGAGGGCGAAGAACCCCGCGACACACAAATACCAAAGAGTGGGGGCTTCCGGAGACCCCTCCCCGGAGGGGGGAAATAGTCCTACCCCGTAGTTCCCCGGGAGGGGCGGAGAGACCCCGACTCCTGCCTCGGTGCGGTATAACCTTGGGGTATTCTTTAATAACATTTCTTACTAAAATTACAGGATTCCCAAAAATATATTCATTTATGCACTGTAGCTACTGTACTTTTCGAAAAATTGATCAGTTTTTTTTTTTTTTTTTTTTATTTTTTTTTTCCATTTTCGACCCTAAAACGTCTATTTATGTATCATAGAGCTACATGTTGAAATTTTTTTTTTTGCTCGAGCTCCCGTTTCCGTTGGGCGTTAAGTTAACTTTTTACCATATTTAAGACCATTGGTGTTGACATAATATTATATATATATATAATATATATATTATATATATATATATATATATATATATATATATATATATATATATATATATATATATATATATATATATATTTTTTTTTTTTTTTATATTATATATATATATATATATATATATATTATATATATATTATATTTTTTTTTTTTTTTTTTTTAAGTAAATTAAGACTTTTTCACTTTATGTTTTTTAGATCGACTTTTTGTAGCGTTTCGCGATGTTTCTTCTAAAATATTTCAAGATATCAAACACGTAAATGACAGAAAAAGAAACAAAGAAAATTGAGAGATGAGGGGATGAGTGACGGATAAGTGGGGATGAATGACGGTTAAAGGAGGGAGGGTGGGGGGATACAGGATAAATGAAAAATGATGAACAATCCATCAGTTTCTGATGGCTAACTTTTTATTAAAGGTTTACTTTTTTAATTTATCTTTGTTTCTCTTTGACCTTTTTATTTATTTTGTTTGAAGATTTAAATAAATAAATGAAGTGACCTTATTGAATAATGTTGATTGGAAAATTTTAATAGCCTTTCGCGGCCAGGGCCCCAATTAGCTACCAAAAACCGGAATACATTTTTGAATTCAGCGAACATTTTAATGCAGGAAAGAAAAAAAATAAGTTATTAATTTTAATAAATAACTCCAAAAAATAAGATAGCATCGTACGTTTCAAACCTTAATTTAAACATGATACCCATAAAAAATAAACGTTTTCCTTATATCTTTTCAATACTTTAGGGTTAACTTTAAAAAGCATGATGTTTATTTTTTTTGGATATTTAGGTTAAAAAAAAGTTTTTATATTTTTAAAAATTATTTCACCAGCACCCACGGGTCGTGGGTACGGGGGCTTCATAGATTACCCATGTGTGCCATGCATTTGCGTTCATTAAAAAAAAAAAATCATTCCATTTCATGCAAGTTGTAATTTTCAAGATGTCTGCCGAGCCTAATATTGGGGGGATGATGTCTCAGAAATTTTGGGGAAGGCATGAATTGTCGTACATCAAAACCTATTTTTATTATTATTTTTATTATTATTATTATTATTATTATTATTATTATTATTATTATTATTATTATTATTATTATTATTATTTTTATTATTATATATTTATTTTATTATTATTTATTTATTTTTTATCACACCTCATCTTATTTCTTCTTCATTTTCCTGCATTAAAATGTTCGCTGATTTCAAAAATATATTCAGTTTTTCTGTAGCTTCTGTAGTTTTTTAGATACAGGTAGCTAATCGGGACCCTGACACGCCTTTCGCTTGAGTTAGTAAGGCAAATTGGTTGTAAAAGAACTTTTAAACTTCAAAAGATTTTAATGGAATCCCTAAATGCGAAATATATCGCTGTTAAAAATGTAATTCACAGACTTTTATACAATCTAATGCATCTAAAATCTTCCCATTGTAATATTAAATCGTTCAGACTTACTTTTACTTCCAAAAATGTTCCCCTTGTTATATTAAATAGTTCACACTTAACATTACTCCTCTCCCAAGTGAAGTATAAATGGGGAATAGCCCAAATCCTCGACAGGAAGAAGGGTCGACACAACATCAAAAAAATATCCTGTACAGTCCACCGCAAGCGTTAGGATATGTTAGGTTTGGTTAGGTTAGGTTAAGTTAGGTTAGGTTAAGTTAGGTTAAGTTAAGTTTTGTTGGATTCGTTAGAGCGACTCTAAATATCCAGATATTATTTTACAACTGTCCACTCATTTTCCTATCGAAAATTTGGGTATAGGTCAGCGTAAATGTCTAATTAGTTTGGAGCTCTTTCAATCAAAAACGAAACGCGGCAAAAATATAAGCGCAATTAGCAGAACTTTTTAAGACCATTTGTCGAACACCGCTTTTTGGTTGTGTGGGTCATTTTTGATGAATGTTTGTTATTCGGCTTGGTTTGACATATTCACGTATATTTTCCTTCTCTTGTCACACATCAAAGGACGCGAATGTTCGGATTAATTGAATA
>JABUQX010063023.1:7500-12500 GCA_015478945.1 Trachelipus rathkii | reverse complement strand
TCTCCACCATACGCACAGCACACACACACATACCACAACACACAAACACACAGTCACACACACACACATACACACAATTGCACAGGCACACAAACACCACAGGCACATAAACACACACACACACACACAACACATGATATATATATATATATTATATATATATATATATATATATAGATATATATATAAAAATATATATATCACACATATCTCGAGATATTACAATTATATAATGAATATGTGCCAAGTATGTGGTAATATAGAAGCTGTATAGAAGGTAATTTATCTGCGCTCACGTCAAAAAAGGTCTTTATTGCGAACATTGTGACAACCTAAATTGCTACGATTGCTTCAAATTGCATATTTATATGCTCAAATTGTAAACTGTCAATAATATCTCTCTCTCTCTCTCTCGTCTCTCTCTCTCTCATCTCTCTCCTTTTTTCTCTCTCTCTCTCTTTCATCTCTCGTCTGTCTCCCTCTCTCATTCTCTCTCTCTCTCTATTTGTTTATCTATTGAGAAAAATTTTAATTGCATTTTCATTTTTTATTGACCCACGTCCAACTTTTTATTTAAGAAATCTAAAGATTTTTTGTTAAGGTAAAAGCCATGAATTGCGCGTCAATCTCTTCGTGGAATAAAGCATGAAAGATTTATTGGAGAGGAAATCCCCAATTGGAAACCTTAAGATCCAATCGAATCCGTACCCAATACCTTATAAACTTCTTTAAATGTGCCAAAAAAGTCACATACTAATCCCAATTTGGCTCTTGGGACACGATCAATTTTATCCAGTTTACAGATTTATATATATATATATCATATCATATTATATTAAATATATATACTATATATTATATATTATAATATATATATATATATATAGTAATATAATATTATATATATATATATTATTATATACTATTAATTACTACTGTGGACGTAGAGTATAGTTTTTAAACGCCCAGGGTTTGAAGAACACCTAGTATATATATCTATAAGTATTTATATATATTAGGTTGTTATATATATATGTATATAGTATATATATATAATATATATATATGATAAGTTATATATATATATATATATATATATATTATAGTATATATATTATATATATAATATATATATATATTATATATTAAATATATATATATACTATAGATATATGTCGTCTATCTAATGTTTATATAACCACAAATTATGTCTATATATATATCATATATATATATATATATAATATATATATTATATATATATATATATAGTGTGTGTGTGTGTATGTTGTTGTGTGGGTGTGTTTTTTTCAAGGGTGTTTTGCATCCTCCAATCACTTTCTACTTTTCATGAACGGCCTCTATCTGTACTTCGTTATATATCCTTAAATCTACCTTTTTGTCTAGAAGTGGTTTTAATGCTTTGTTACTGGCGTTATTTCTAAAAGAATCTTGCATGGCTGAGAAGAATGCTGGGTTGGAACGACGAGTACCCGCTGATCTTTTTCATATTCCCAACACATAGAGTAGAGTCTACACGATTGTTTATAATGTGACTCAAACTCATTTTCTTCATATTTATTCATTGTTATTTCTTTCACTACTACATCATTTTTCGGAAATATTCAACTCAAATCCTCATCTGACCGTAATATGCTTGGTTATATGGATCTTGTCAATTATGCGTGAGCGAGTTTTATCCATATCGATTGCGATGGATCCGAACATATTTTTTAAAAGTCAAATACTACTAAACAATTAATTGTATTAGAAAGAGCTTTCACACCTTTAAAAATATAAAAAAAAACAAGTCCTAATTTTTTATTTAAATATATGTAACCTAACGTCACTTAATCTGACAACCTAACCAAACTTAAATTAGTGTATAATTTATTTCAATTTTCATTGTTTCAAGAAACAAATTCACAACTAAGCATGCTGTAGTAAACTTAAATAAATGTAGAAAAAAAAGTTCAAACTTTTTTCCCTGAGCGCGCTCTGTTGCACATTTTGTTCGATAACGTAAATTCCTAAAAAAAAATTGACTTCATCTACATTAGTCAAAGATAATTGACAAGCCCAGGTTATATCTATTCTCATGATCATTTTGGAGAAGATTGCGTGACTTCTCTTATTAATCAAGCTTCTAAAAAGTTTGATGTTTTAATTCAAGTTTTTCTAACTTTACCCAGTACCTCACAGTAGCTTGATCCTTTCTTTATGTCATCACTTTTACAACAGCTCGTCTGAACCTTCCAGTCACAAAATTCATTCTTTCATGAGGGTTGTTGAGACTCTTCTTTTCCCAGAACAGCTTAAATCACTCTTTTAATCTACTCTACTGGTAAAGTCTAAAATACTTTTCTTTATTATATTCCCCCCACCCCCTTACATTACCCTTCCCTTACCTTTGACTTACACATTTTCAAAGACCATTAAAGATTCGCCTGTCTTTAATTTCGAACTGAATTTCGCTTTCACAACTGTGGAAGATTTCACAAAGACCTCTCGACCTTTTCCGTTTTATGTTCCCGCTGAAATCATAATTAAAATTAGGTTTACCAACATTTTTAGGGTTTATTTAGGTTTAAATTGTATTTTAATTATATATAGTATATAGGAAAAAGGCTAAAAAATGTTAAATCAAGTATATATATATATATATATATATATATATATATTATATAATATTAATAAATACATATATATATTATATATAGTATTATATATATATATATATATATATGATTATATATATATATATATATATTTATGTAATATATATATATATATAGTATATATAATATTACTATATATATATATAACAAGTATATATATATATATATACTATATATATATATATATATATGACTATGGTTAATGCAATTGACCTATGTAGATTTTTTTTTTCAATTTTATATAATATAGTATATATATATTTGGTTCTGTGTGGCGAATCTGAACAGAGAGTTTGAGAGGATTGGGTAGAGAGATTTGGCAGGGTATGTAAAGGAGGGGTTTTGAAAAGTAAAACGTAGATTAAGAGTAAGGTTATGGTTGTGAGTGAGGACAGTCCCTCAGTGTAAAGTTATGTTAGATGATGAGCAGCTGGAGCATAGTGTCTGCAAGTTTATATATTTAGGGTATGTGTTGGAGAGAAGGGAACGGATGATGCAGAGTGTAGTAGGAGAATTGTGATGGCAGGAAGTTGCTGGTGCAATTAATCGTTTGTGGATGTAAAGGGACTAAGTCTTGATGCGCTAAGAGCTAATGAGGGTATGTTGTTACCTGTGTTATTGTAATGGTAGTGAACTATGGTCTGGAATCAGAAGTATAGATCTAAAGTTCAATGTGTTCAGGATGGACAATCTTAGGGGCATGCTAGGTGTGAAAGAATTAATAAAATGAGGAATGAACATATGAAGAGAGTTGTGTGGTTGTGAAGAAAGGGGTAATGAGAGAATAAATGAAAGTATTGTTGAGATGGTTTGGGGTCTGTGGAAAGGATGGAATGATAGTCGGTTGTTAGCGGATGTTAGTGGAGAGTGTGTTGGGAACAGACCGGGGGAGACGAAAGAGAAAGTGGATTGAGTCGGTGAACGAATGGCTGAAGGAGAGAAATGTGTGAGTTTTTGGCAGAGGCGGAATAAAGGTGCATGAAAGGAGAGATGGCGGGGTTTGTATTGGGGCATGTTGTGCCCCCGGGCCGAGGGGATCGAACCTTACATTGACGATTTACCATAGTGACGGTCCGTCGCGGTCCCATGATGCTGCTATGGGTGGAATTTTCTGTCTGTGACGAGCTCTCACTAATTAATGGTACAAGGGGGCGGTAAAAGGCTGGGCTTTCTTTTCGACGTTTGTCAGGTTCTCTACTGCTTTTCTTTCCGATGCTTGTAACAGCACCTTACCCCCAATCTTGGGGCAAAAAGGAAGGTGAGAAGACAGGAAGAATATACATATATAAATATAATATATATATATTATATAATATATATATATATATAATATATTATATAATTATAATATATATTATTATATAGATTTAATATATATATATCTATATATGAATATATTTTAATATATATAATATATATATATATTATATTATATAGTATATATATAATATATAATACATAATATATAATACTGTATATATATATATATTATATAGTTAATATAGTTATATATATATATATATCAGTGGCGGGCTCGTGACCGAAAACATGGGGAGGCCACTTCAATATGATTATTATATATATATTATATATAATATTATATATATATAGGTATATATATATATATTAAATATATAGTATATATATATATTATATATCATATATATATATATATAATATATATTATATACTAATATCATATATATATATAGTATATTATATATATCTATATATAATATAGTATATATATAATAATATAGTATATTATATATAATATATATATATATAGTATATATATATATATATATAATATATATATATATATATATTTGAGGCGACTCCTACACTCGTGCTACTCGTGCTTAGCAGGAGTTATTATTATAGAAATGAATGATATTCTTCAAATTTTGCAGTTTGTGATAAAATTCTCTTATTTTTTTTTTGTGAAAATAGGTCATCTTAAGAATACATTACATTGTATACAATGAAAGATTATTACAATTTAAAACAATAAAGTGTAGCATCATCGCCATTGATAACCCTATTTTTAATCACTTATAAATTGTATGTGAGGTTTGTACGAGAAGAAACATTACCTCTGTTCAAGACGGTATCAAATACATGTCGTGGAATTTAATTTTTTTTACCAAAAGTTTTTTTTTTGTTCCTAGAAGGATTTAAATAACACTCGTTTACTTTACGAAAAAATTAAAATAAACATTTACTTTTTTTTTTAAGCACATTTCGGATAAAAAATAATTCATATATTTAAATTCTAATATCTGAATTTGGAAGGAAAAAACTGATACCCATAAAACCATT
>JABUQX010063022.1:20000-27334 GCA_015478945.1 Trachelipus rathkii | reverse complement strand
TTTTCATTTTTTCTCAATAACACTGAAAAATAATAAAAATCTTTAAAAGCGTTTTTCAATAAAATTTTTGATTTAAGTTTTCATCCATTTATTAAATCTTTATTTTATTTTATATTTGATAGGGGTGCGATTAACGATTTGAAATATTTAAGCTTAGAATTAATTATTATATTTATATATTATATATAATTATATATTATAAAATTATATATATAAATAATATATATATTATTATATATATATATATAATATATATATACTATATATATATATATTATATAATATTATATTAACTATGTTGATTTTTGGTGGGATAACCAAACATGGTCAAATTGGTGCTCCTTGGCCTCCGTCAAAAAATCATTTTGCATTTACTCAATGTCTAGGGGCCCAACTTTAGTTTTTTAAAAGGGTTTTGACATCGATTTACTATTTTTAAGTTATGATCTTTATATGCTTTGTCTTCAAAATTGGTTTTAATACTAATTGAGAGCTAATTTCTGTCTTATTTCAGATCCAGACTATTCGACGTTGAGATAGTCCTGTGGGTTCATGTTTATTACTATTATGCAAGACGTATCAATGGCATGCTGCAACAAGGCATAAGACAAGGCATTTTACAATTTCGGGTACCACAACCACTTGTCAAATATATCAGCTACACTGCTGAGGATGTTTTTGAGCCTACAAAGTTCATTCAAGTAGTCAACAAAGATGCCAGTGTTACTCATCTAGCAAAGTAGTGCAAACAGAAGTTAAAGGATATACAATAAAGCGCTTCCACATTAGAATTGAAAGTTTATAGTGAAGTGGAAGAGGGACTAATAGTGAATGTTCATGTTTGATGAAAGTTCAGAAATAAACAATTCTTCTCTAAGATATCAAGATAAAATAAAGATCTTTCTCGTCTCTTCACATTCAGCGCGTGCAGGTGTGTTCATAATGGTATAGTTGAACGTATTCAATGTCAATGTCCCAATGAAAAGAAAATCCCTGTATTGGAAGGCAAATTTGGCTTGATCAAAACACTTTAAGACGCATGATAATAGGAAAAGGTCGGACAAGAAAGAAAGAGAAAAACATGAAACTTCAGGAAGGGAAAAGGAAACGGTTGACATTTGAAAGTAAGATGAGACACAAAGATACGCAAAAATGTGTAAGTTCAGTTGAATTATCAGGCAGTGAGTGATGTGCTAGAAGAATCATTTTCCTTAGAATCAGAAGAAATTGAAGAATGTCACCCTCAAAATAGAAACCAGTATCCTGAGTTGTGTAAAGCATTAGAGAGGACAAATGTGAGCAATAGAGATGCATGTCTCATAGTAATGCTGCCTCAAGGACCTCGGACTTCTGTCACCAAAAACGTTGTTGATCCAAGTAAGTACAACGCCAAAGAAATACTGGAGAACAAACAGTTCAGAGAGATTGCTAGAACACAGGTATGGTCTGCATTGGTTTCGATGGAAAAATAGATGAAACACTTGTCGATACTGGAGGTGTGAGTAGAAAAGTTAGAGAAGAACATTACGTGCTAGTGTCATTTCCAGATGCATGTTACTCGATCACGTTAGTCCTAACTCAGGAAGATCTCGAGATGTATTTAATGAAATTCTGGGTATTATTGAACGAACAGGATCTACAGAGACTTTAAGAGCAGTGATTTGCGATGGAACTCCTGTGAATACGGTAACAAGAATGGAATAATCACACTGTTGGAGTTACATCTTAAAGACCACTTCTGGCTCGATATGCATGTTTGCATGATTAATGAACTCCACTTCAGGAAAGTGATTTAGTGTTGTGATGCGGAAGACAACTGGCCCAATCGTCACATGAAGGACCATAACCCAAACTGCTCTCATTGATTCCTCAAACCAAACCCATCATTAATTTTCAGCCAATTCCAGGCTCTGTAGTTGATGTGTCCTGAACAGTTCGAAAGATCTAAGTCTGCCAGCATGCTATTTAATAAAATCTGTTTATAATAGCAAGGGGTCAAAAGTGCAGATCATAATAATATGCGGTATTTGAAAACTGCACAGGTGCCTTATGCCATGCAAGGTGGCTAACTAAGCTAACAGACTGCTTCGATTGTACTTTTCAACAGAATCGCAATCTATGATGTGGTAGGCGTTTGTACGATTCGTACTGAACTTCTATGCCCCATATGGTTCTATATCCCCTCCCATCCCTTCTGTCAAGATGGTGCAAAGGAATTTCACTTTATGGTTCACAGTATCAAAAGACTTTCTCCTGAGGATAGAACATCATTTCGTCCAGTGCTTCCTGAAACAACTCCTATTTTTGCATCCAGAAAACTTGTTGCTGGCTGGTGTTGCAGTGAACGGGAAACAATAAGAAGATTTTCATGTCAACAATTCTTCAAGCAAGAAAGACCTCCACCAAAGTGCAAGTTCGCTGCTTTGATAAAGGGCAGCTAAACGTCAATCTCAACGCCACTTTCCTACATGGACTGATAGACCTGGGGGTACTCCTTCACCCCCCACCTCTTCGTGATGATAGTTAGTGATGATATTTTTGGTTAGTTAATTCAACAAATTCTCCTACCAAATTATCCGTGTCATTCGGTCGATGTTAAAAGAAATGTCAAAGATGTTTCCTCTGTTTCTAGTAGGGTCGTTGGTCATACTTCTCGACATGTTGCAATACTACAAACCAAACATTCTCGAATCGAAAATACCTTCAGTACAGACAAAATCTGATTTCTATGAGATTTTGTACTATGCAGGTTGTTTAGCATGTAAGAATATAAGGATATTTAAGCTATACTGTATATTGGCTACTATATTTTTTGTTTAAATAAAAAGAAATGCGAATTTGGGGTATGAAATACAATCTTGAGAACTTACTTTTAACACATTTCAGTTTGTATCTGAAGTGGAGCACCAAAATAAAGTTTTCAAATCTGCACTACAACTTTTGTATTTTTTAAAACAGTAATATATAAATATATATTATATATTATATATATATATATAATATAATAGATATATAATATTATTATATATTATATTATAATATATATTATATATATAATATATATAATTAATATCTTACTTCCTTCCAGAGGATTTTCATTCTGTCAGTTGCGCGAGGGTCTTCCTCCAGACATCTCTCCTGGACCACTCCTCTTCTCTTCAAACATCTCATTGTCTGCAGCTGGCATCTCTTTAAAGAATCCTACCGATTCGGTCCATCTTTTCTTCGGTCTACTTCTCTGCCCCCTGGTGTCCATTCCCATCTTCTTTTTCGGCATTCTCTCCTGCATCCTTTCCAGATGTCCCACCATCTCAATCTCCCTACCACATCCATCTTGAGTATAATCTTCTTCACTCCTACAATTTCTCTGGTCACTTCGTTCCTTATTCTGTCTCTTTGCTTCTCCGTCATTGACTTCTCAGAGCCCTTTTGCGTTGTATTCTACTCTTCGCTCCTCCTCGAGTAGTCCAGACGTTCAAGTCCATACAGCAGCGTTTTTTTTTTTCCGGGAAAATTTTTTCCCCAAAAAAATATACTTCGAGATTACCTTTTTACTTTTCCACCATTTACGTTCTTAATCAATGGGTACAGTGCTTTCATAGCTGTCCATATTTTTTCCATTCTTCTAGTAATCCCTCCTCCACATCCTCCCTCTCTGTTAAAACATCCACCTAAAAGCGCTGGATCCACGCTTTACCTCTTTTCCCCCACCATCTTCCTCATGCCTTCATCGTTTCCCCCGTTACCAGTTAATATCTCTGTCTTATGACAGTCATCTCCATCCGTGCCTCGATCCAAATCCTCCGCAAAAGTCACCTCCACCACTCCCGTATTGTTCCTCCTCCCACTCCAAACATGCTAGGTTTTCGTCGCATAATCCATTCATATCTCCATCAAAAATCCAATCTCTCCTTCACTGTTACTTATTACCACGGTCTAATTATTATTGAAACAAAAGGCCAGATAATACACTCGTTGTTTACTCCTGTTACTTACTTCAAACCTATACGTTTTCACACACGTTCTATGTGTACAAACTCTTTTTTCGTACGTACTCATTATTGCTTTCTTCAGTCTACCACTCACTCCATAATTTTCTTCCACTACTCTCCATAGTTTTTCCCCTTGGTACAGAATCAAAGGCCTTTTGCAGATCAATAAAACCAAATAAAAACTCTGTTCCCATATTCTAACATCTCCATAACCATCCTTAGTGTAAACAGAATATTCTGTCGTTCTTTTCCTCCTCTATACCTGCTGCTCTCCCCAGCTCGCTTCCACAATCATCTCAACTTTCTCACCATTTCTTTCGGATTTTTGTCAGGTGGTCATCATGAACTCCTCTGTAGTTGTCACAGTTGTTGGATTCTCTTTACTTTGTATATTGGTAATATTATAGCTTTCCCCCATCTATCCAGCACACTTTCCCTCTCTCAACAGATGTTTGAACAGGGTTATAACTCTTCCTTCAATCCTCTTCCTCCTCCATCACCAAACTCTACTAGCCACTCCATTCTCCTGCCTTTGCCCCTTTCTCATCTTATTTTATAGCCTGTCAATTTCCATTGTGATCTGCCTCTTCTCCCTCTCTCTTCCTCTGGCTTCGTAACTATCCGCCACCGCTTCTTCTTGTTCTCCGTATTCTATACGTTTAACAAGTCCTCATAAAGTTCCGCCCACCTTTTTGCTTCCTTTCTCCGGTCTCAAGAATCTCTCCGTTTCTATCCTTTATATTTCTGATTTTTCTT
Source organism: Trachelipus rathkii (assembly GCA_015478945.1). Taxonomy (NCBI): domain Eukaryota; kingdom Metazoa; phylum Arthropoda; class Malacostraca; order Isopoda; family Trachelipodidae; genus Trachelipus; species Trachelipus rathkii. The sequence goes on along the minus strand of JABUQX010063022.1, from coordinate 22,586 downwards.
CGGTTTTCGATATGCTTTCGCCATCTTAAAAAGCTTTCTTCCCTTCTTAATCTCTTCGTTTTTTTTTGCACTATCTTCCGTTTCTCTTCGGCGCCCTCCTCTTGATCTTTCTGCTTCATTCTTGCTTGTACATACTCTTCTCTCGTTTCCAGTTCTTCTCTTCAAAACCATTCTCATTTTCTGATTTCTTTCTGATTGCATCTTTCACCTCTCGTTCCACCATGGTGTTGTCTTTCTGTTCTCTACACTTTTACAAAGCGTTTCTCTGCGAATTTTTTAATACATCTTGCAACCTTCTCATCTTCCACTCCGTTCTTCAAGGTTCTTGCTTTTCTGTTTGTACTTTTCTTTTCTCTTCTTGTTCACCCAGCTTTTCTACTTTGAGTCACTGTTCTTTTTGTTCCTTAACAGTTCTTTCGCCTCTTATCTCATATCTGCCACCGCCAATCTATGATCTGCATCCAGCGACTCTACAGTATCACCTACATTTCTTATTCAGTTAAAAAAAAAAAACATATAGTCTATTATAGATTTTTGATCAAAATTGCTGGGTTGTTTGGTTCCACCTATATCTCGTATAGATGTGTGATTCCCGATGCTTATAAAAGGTGTTATAATCTTTAGGTCAGTTCCTCATACAATAATCTATTCAACCTTCTCCCCTTCCGAGGTCCTTGTCTCTTCTTATCCACACACCAAACTCTCTCCACTTTCCTTTCTCTTCCACTACTGGCATGAATCTCCATCAGCACTCTTTCTCTTCCCTCCATCCTCACTCTTCTCCATTCTCTCCAAATCTACTTTTTTTCCTCTTCGAATGCTTCTGTTGTGGGCAATATTACTTTGAAATATTCTATATTTCCTCTGCCCGATTTTCAATACCACATCATAATTCTCGTTTATATGTCCCCTCTGAATATATGTTTGATAGTCTCGGACCCACTAATCACTCTACACGCATGTTCCTTATTCCCTGTCTCTGTACTCTACGCTATATCAGAATAAAACTCCAGTTCTTTCCCTCCTCAGAACCCTCAGTTCCTCATCTCCGCCATCCCAACATATCTTCCTCCTCTCCTTCATGATGTCCACTAATCTCTCCTCATTTCTCATAGGTGTCTACATTATGTAGCGTACTATATTTAAATGTGTTTTCCTATTCATAGTCTATTATCTCGCCATGGTCGTCCCAAAGTTTCGTTGGCTTCGAGGCTCGCGCTTGAGTAGTTTCTAGGCATTGTTTCGGGCAGTGCTTGCTGGGGCCTATCCTGCCCTAGGCATATCTCCTTTATTCGAGTATCATGATGTCTCATATATATATATAATAATATATATATATTAGATATATTATATATACTATTATACTATATATATTTATATATTATTTATATATAGTAATATATATATATAAATTAACAACTTAATTAAAATATTTATTATTCTATAATATATATATATATATATATATAATATTAGATATATATATAGATAATATATATATTATATATATATATAATATATTATATATATATAATTATTTATGTATATATATATTATATTAATATATATAATAATATATATATTATATATATATATTTATTATATAATATATATATATATATATATATATATTATATATAATATATATAACTATATATATACAGGTTATCATTATATGCGAAAAAAATTCATGGAGTGTATTCCTTGCATAATATAAGATAATAGTGTCAATAAACATTTCACCGAAAAACGCCTCTCCAAGATACAATGGTAATGAAAACCTATGGGGACATATCTGATATATTCCATTGCCCGTCCGGTGCCACATCTCAACCTTTAATATTAAGCACAAATATACCGTAGAAAGGTTACCTACCTGTTATGTACTAGTTCCGTATCTCGCTTCATTATACATATACTAGTCCGTGTCGCGTCGAAGTTCTGTGTTCAAGTGTGCTCATATTTTGAAAAAATGAAACACTTTTAGTGAGATGTGCGATATGCATTTTGGTTACGGTGACGGGTAATTCATTAGCAGCCATGAGTCTCTATTCTGAGAAAATGTACCCATCGTTCATTCCCGCATCATACCATATGTTTTGCACGATCTCCATCAACGTCTTTGAGAAAACAGATAAGTTTTAAAAAAAACTACTAATGAAACGGGAAGCGACCCTCGCACGCAGTATCAACTCAATGGTTCGTATAACGTTCTTCAAGAACTTAGAGGGCAGTCTACACAAGGTAAAAGAAGATTGCTGCAACACTACATGAAAGTTATTCAACAGTTTTTTCAGGGTATTGAAAAATCATCTTCTGTACCCTTATCACATCCAAAAAGTGCAGGCACTTGTAACAACAGATTTTCCTGCAAGAGTAGCTTTGGGTCGAGGATGCAACAGAAATTGCAGACAATTCTCACCATTTAAGAAATATTGTTCACGATGAGGCAAATTTTTCAAAAGACGCCATATAACTTTGACAACAATCACATATGGGTTTGTGAGAACCACATGCAATAGTTGAGCCGCCATCAACACAGTTTTCCATGAAATGTAGGGTGGAATTGTTGTGCGAATCTATTTG
>JABUQX010063022.1:0-15000 GCA_015478945.1 Trachelipus rathkii | reverse complement strand
ATATGTTTATTTAAGTTAGGTTATGTTAAGCAAATATTAAGCAATGTTTAAAAGTTAAAATTAGATATTTTTAAAACAAGTATTAAGAAAGTTTGAAGTAAACATTAAGCAAAATTTTTAAATAAAATTTCAAAATTTCAAGCCCAGACTCGTACTTTAAAAGTCTTTCTGTAATTTAAAATTTCACTGATATATATATATTTCTATATATATATATATTTGTTACCAAACATATATATGTATATCATATATATATATATATTATATTATATTATATATCGTTTTAAATTGCACTGTTATACATATATATATTTCTATATATATATATATATTTGTTACCAAATATATATATACATATCATATATATATATATATATATATATATATTATATATATATATATATATATATATATATATATTATATATATTTTTTATATATATATATATATATATATATAATATATATATTATATTATATAATACGTCGTAAATTACACTGCTCTATATATATATATACATATATTTCTATATATATATATATATCGTTACCAAACATATATATACATATCATATATATATATATTCACAATTGTTTTTCAGTTATGTTATTAATATATATATATTATTATATTTTATATGGTATGCAAAAAAAATATAGTTTTTAGTTTCGCGTTACACATAAATGTACATAATTTGTGTGTTCCTGGCACACACGTAAAATATATCCTTTTACGCCCAGTTGCCTGGTTCACACATAGTCATGTAAGTTTATGTGATTAAATATATTTTTCTCACGTAAGTATGAATATCCTGTGATGCTAAAATGACGTATTACTAATGTCTAGAATCGTTGTAGACGGCAATTTCTTTCCATTATTATTATTAATAATATTATTATTTTTATTATTACTATTATTTTTATTATTATTATTAATATTATTTTTATTATTATTATTATTATTATTTTTATTATTATTATTATTAATATTATTTTTTTATTATTATTATTATTATTTTTATTATTATTATTTTTATTATTATTATTTTTTAATTTAATTTGTTTTGCAACTAAAATGGCTTCGAAATTTACAACAATAAAATTTTTTATAATAAAAAAAATATTCTATTTATGTCTCAAAAAATTTTGAAGCTAAATAAATTTCAAAATTTGAAAAAATAAAATTTAGAACTTTGAATTAAAAGTTTTCAAATAATAATAAAAATCAAACTGCATCGTCTACTTACATTACCAAAAATCTGTAAGGTTAATATTGTTGGGGACGGAATTTATTTTAAAGTAATATTTAAAATTTGTTTTTAAATAAATAAAAAATGATTTTAAAATTGGTCTTAAAATTTAATTCTGAAATCGCGTTGATTCGCTTTACGAAAATTTCTAAGTAAAAATAAAATATTATAAAATTTTATTAAAAGAAAATTTTCTGAAAAAATTTTCTAGTTCAAAAAAATTTCTAAGAGTTAAAATTATTCAAAATTATTCTAAGTTTAAAATTAGGCGATATTCTCTATACGGATTAGAATTTGATCTTAATTTTATTCAAAAATTTTCTAAGTTAATTTTATTTCGAAAATTTTCTAAGTTAATTTTATTCTGAAAATTTTCTAAGTTAATTTTATTTCAAAAATTTTCTAAGTTAATTTTATTCTGAAAATTTTCTAAGTTAATTTTATTTCAAAATTTTCTAAGTTAATTTATTTCAAAATTTTCTAAGTTAATTTTATTTTCAAATGTTCCTAAGTTCATTTTATTCGAAAATTTTCTAAGTAATATTTTAAAAATTTTCTAAGTTAATTTTAATTCGAAAATTTTCTAAGTTAATTTTATTCTGAAAATTTTCTAAGTTAATTTTATTTCGAAAATTTTCTAAGTTATTTTTAATTCGCTTTCATTTCACTGATAGAATTAGACTTGTTTTTTCTTTTGTATAGTAGTTGATGTTGTCGGGATAATGAGCTCTAGCTCCTGATCCTTTCCTTTTATACCCATTAGATGTTTATCGAAAACTTATTTTTGATTTAGCAACAGGATGGGTATCCTGTATATTGTTACGAAATTTCAACTTTTATGCAAAAGAAAATTTAATATGAAAATACTATTGCGCAAGTGGGAAAAACCCTTGGGGAAAAACCGTGTGAAAATTCTTCTTATCGTGAGAATATTATTAAAATAAATGGTATTACATAATCTGTGTTTTTCCAAATAATTACAAATATTATTTACTAATTATTATTTTAATTGTTTTATATGTTTTCCATATCCTGTTGGGTTTTTATAATTAAGCAATCGGACTTTTCAGACTGCCCCCCCTTTAAAAATTTTAAAATTTAAAATTTGTAAAGTAAGTTATAGTCAAAAAAAAATTTTTAAAAATCAAAAAAAAAATTTCTAAGTTTGAACTAGTAAGCTATGTAAAATAGTTAATAAATAATTAAATACTATTTCAGTTAATACATGGAGTTATTAAACCTTCAATGCTGATATATAGTGAACAATTCCATCATTGGTCGGTTGCTCAGTATTTGATGCAAAATCATCCTTAATTCCTCTTGTGATATTCTTTTACAAGGTCTTCCTTTGCGTCTCATTTTCAGTTGTATCTCTCAGTATTATCCCAATAATTTCAATTGCCAGTAACTGGAAAGATAATATATTCGGCAGTATGGCAATTCAAAAAAAAATCTAAAAGTATGTTAACTGTGAGTAGATTTTAGAATATGATGGTTTGGAAATGTTACAGTTACGTTGTAATGTAAAAAAAAATTAAAATGTTTAAAAATGTTAAAAGTTCAAAAAAAATTGTAAGTGTTTGAACAAATGTAATGTCGATTACCATGTAAAAGTAAATGATATAGAATAAGTACTATGTATTTACTGTTAAAAGAGTCATATAGAATCGTATATGAAATAGAAAATGAAAAATCGTAAAAATTTCAAAAAAATCTTAGGGATTTGATACTAATATTTTATTAACTTTGGTCAAACAAAAATTATATATATGGGATATATCTTATATAGATATATATATATATAACCATTTTAAAGTAAAATATATTAATTATAAACATTAGTTAAATACTAGCTAAATATTAATCAAGATTACTCCTAAAATTCTTTGGTTAGGTATTCAAAAATTTCAAAAAAAAAATTTAAAATCAATTAGTGTTATCTTCTAATCAATCAATTGTAAGTCTAAAGTCTTCCTCTTATTGAGAAACTTTCAGTGTGTGACAATCTAGTGGTAGCTGTATAATCTCTTCCTTGCCATGTTAAATTCCATCTTACAGGTAATGTATTTAAAAAATATTGTGATCTGTAGCTATAAGAAATTGTTGTTCCCACTAGTTGTTCGCCTAAGAACTTGAATATTGTTTTAATGTTGTTCCTTTTATACTGTCGTAGCCATATTCCTATTAGATCTCTGGTGTTTGCATATGATGAAGGTAACAGTTCATATTTCAGTTTCAATATATCTGATTTACTCATGTAATATGTTAGCTTCATTGGTATGTCAAACACGTCGATTGTCCATGCTTGAACACACATTGTCATCAATAATTCTCTGTTGTTGATGAAATCCATTCCATTCACTATTCTTTTTCCCATACTTCGTCGTGTTACTGAATCTATGTTATTCCAAAATTTTGTTAAAAGTTCTCTATAATTAACAGGATAACTTTCTTCTAAAGTTATTTTCTCTAAAATTACCTCTAAAATATCGCTAAAACCTCCTAGATAGACTAGTTTTCTCACTATATGCGCACATTCTGTGCAAAATAAGCTTTGAAATGGATATTCGAGCAAAATTGATAAATGTGCTGTCATTTCATCACCATTTCTTAATGAATATAATACATTTCTTTGTCTATCAGCTTTAGTTAGCATGTTAGAGATTTCGTATATGGTCTTAGTGTTAGTATAAATTGGTCTAATGGATCTAATTATGTTTCTGTTCTTCCTCATTATGGCTTGTGCAATGATTTCCAACTCTTCCCATTCTTGAATTTCATTCAGTTCTTGAACTATCTTGCTAAGTTTATTCTCGTTACCATTTGACAAACAATCTTCTAGTAGAAATCTGCTATTATGTCCGTTGTATTCTCCTGGTACATAATCATCTAAATATACTTGTACTCTTGCGAAATCTTCATTGTTATTTCTTAAATGTTCTTTAATTCTGGTGAATATTTCACTATCTTTAATCATTCCTAGGTGATCAAAACAATCGTGATCAAACATATCTATTACGTCACCTATTTCCATTGGAATACGATATTGGACTCGGGTAGTAACCCAGTCAATTAGTTTCGTTATCAATATCTTTACCCATAATTGGACAAGTTCTTGCAATATCTTAGGAATTGGCAATAATAGACTGACCTGACTAGATATCACTGTTTGCTTCCTAGTCTGTATTCTGTGCATTGTATCAAATTCTGTTTCATAGGTTTCTCTTGATGCCTTTTCCTGACGCCATTCGCGTTCCAAGTTTCGTCTTAGTATCATCTTAGAACTGTTGGTGACAATCGTCAATACTCCAACTTTGATAGCGGCAAGATCCGACAATCTTCTTGGCGATGTAAAGTTATCGACTTCCATCTATGCTAGAAATGATTTTAGTTACAAAAAAAAATATAAAATCATAAACTATTGGTTAGACCTATTTTGTTAAACATACTTAAAACTAAATATAATGAAAAAAAAATTATAAAGTTCAGGTACATTTGTACCCAATTAAGTACTAATACCGGTACTTGATATATATATATATATATATATATATATATATATATATATATATATATATATATATATATATATATATATATATATCTTATATTTACCTATATATTTTAAGTATATAAAAAAAAAAAAAAAAAAAATATTTATTGTAAAATTTATAATTACACATGTATTAATCATATGTTACAAACAAATAAAAATTTCTACATCTTACTTTTCAGAATTCCTTTAAGTTTCACTTTAGCATAGATGGATAATAATGAACTAGCTTTTACTGTCTTTATCACTAAATGTGACTCTTCTTATGTTCTTGAATCTGACTTTCTTCGCAGGTACATCTGGCTGTTTTCTTGGAGGTATATCTGGAGGTAGATCTGATGATCTTCTTGGAGGTAAATCTGGTGGTTTTTCTGGCAATTCTGGTGCTGTAGGATCCATTCTTTCGGTTCGAGATGTTGACTGTCTTGTCTGAACAGGTGATCTTTCTATCATCGTATATTGGTGTTTCGGTCTATATGATAAATCTTTTTCTTTACCTCTAGTTCTTCGAATAGGTTCATCTGCCGGTTGTGATACTGGTAATGCTATTGCTTGTTCTTCATCACCGAACATTTCTTCTGTTCTTCCGAATATTGGTTCATCTGGTTCTAATGTAGCGTGTTTTATTTCACTTTCTTGTGCTGGTTCTGCTACTGGTTCTACATATCTTCATCTACAGCTTCAGGTGCTCCATCTTCCTCGTTAAATTGTGATTCCTCCATTATATTTCTATTTGTTTTGGGTGTTCTCAGATAAATTACTCTAGTTTCACTTTCATCATCGTCATCTTCATGTTTTCCATACTTATTATATTTATTTTGTTTCTTCTTTCGTAAGTTAACATTAATTTTCTGTCTTGTGTCTGAGGATATATTTATATCGGTTTCTTTATTAAATTTCTCATCTTTTCCTCGCGTTCTAGCTACTTTAAAGTTATCTACATTTACTCTATAAATCTTGCCTGTTGTAGGATCTCTTAGAATATACGTATTACTTGTTTCGAATTCATTCCCGTAAGCTTCAATTCGAAATGGACCTCTCCATTTTCGGAACAGTTTAGGTGATAGGTGCGGTGGTTTGATTCTCTGAGTGTACACCAAATCTCCTATCTTTATCGGTCTATCTTTTGCTGCTTTGCTGTTCTGAGTCGAGTACTTTTTAACTTCCTTTTCTAATGTTACTCTGGCTTGTCTTCTTATTTCCTTAATTCTTTCATACAAACTTTCTATCTTTTCATCCTCCTTTATAGGTTTAGGATCTTTAGATTTTATTAAGGTTTCGGTTGGTATGTCTGATGGCATACGCTTCGTGTAGCCATAGAGTAAAAAATGGGGATCTGTTTTAATGCTACTGTTGTATGTGTTATTTATAGCTGCTTGGGCCAAAGGTAAATATTGGTCCCAATCTCGCTGATTATCTTTGACGTAACATCTCAGAAAGTTTGCTATATTTGCGTTTGTGGTTTCTACCAACCCATTTGAATTAGCGTGGTAGCTACTTATTTCTACCTTTTTAATCTTAAACTTTCTGCATATACCTTTCATGAGTTTTCCTACAAATTCCAATGCATTATCAGAAATTACCGTATCTGGTACTGTGTGGCATACTACTATCCTATCAATGAAAACATCTACAATCTTATCACTATCTCTCGATCTCAATGCTGCTAATTCTACATATCTTGTTAATTGATCTTTAAAGACGAGTATATATTTATTTCCTTTTGATGAAACTGTTAATGGACCCATAATGTCCATAGCAATCTTTTGGAATGGTTGTTCCGCTAAAGGATATGTTTTTATTGTTGCCTTTTTAGGCTTAGAACCTTTCGCTTCTTGACACGTATGACAGCTTTTGCAAAATTCTTCAACTACTTTTCTAATATTTTGAAAATGATATCTCCTCCTTAGTTTTTCTAGAGTTCTTTCTGTTCCACTATGACCTTGAATAGAGTGGGTCATATCAATGGCTATATCTATTAAAGATTTTGGTAACCATATCTTATAGTTTTCTTTAATCTTTATTTTTTATTATTTTTTAAAAGAATTTCAAACCCTTTATCTTTTTACCCTTTTGTAGCTCTTCGTATTCTACCTTCATTTCGACTGCCTTTCTTTGTTCTCTTGAGATCGTTGCGGTATCTAATGTTAAAATTTCATCTGTTTTATCTATGTCTTTAGTGTTATTATTAAACTTACCTTTATCTGTTTCTTTATTATTGTTATTGGAGTTCTTAATTTTCTTTATTTTAAAACTATTATTTTCTTTAGGATGGTGCTCTATCATATTGAGTTTTTCTTGTCTTGTTTCTTCTGCTCTTATCTCTTCATCATCTATTTCACCTGTATCAGGGATATATCTGGACAAGAAATCTGCAACTGAGTTCTTCGTACCTTTTATATGTTCAAAGGTTGGATTGAAATCTGATACTGTTAAAGACCATCTAGCCAATCTAGCCGTTGGATAATCTTTCTTAGTGAATATTGCTACTGCTGCTGAATGATCAGTTTTTACTTTTATCTTGTATCCATATATTAAGTTCTTAAACTTCCTCAACGCAAAGATGATTCCCAAACATTCCATCTCCGTAGGGGCATAATTCTTTTCCGCTTTTGACAAAGTTCTGCTTGCAAAAGCTAAAGGTAATTCTTCTCCTTTATCATTCTCTTGTAGTAATACTGCACCTAAACCGTGTATGGATGCGTCGGTCACAACAACAAATTCTTTGTTAAAATCTGGATATTGTACGATTGATCTTGCTAACAATAAATCTTTCAGTTTATTCAATGATCTTTCTTGTTCCTCTCCCCAAATGAATTCTTGTTTTTTCTTAAGTATTAGAGGTTCAGCAGTACTTGAAAAAGTCGGTAGAAGCGTTCTGAAAAATCCAAAGAAACCTAAAACTGAACGTACTTCTGGGACGCTAGTAGGTGTCCTTATTTTCGATAAAGTTTTTAGCTTCTCAGGGTCTACAGTGACCCCTTGACCTGAAATCAAGTACCCTAGAAAGACTATTTCCTTCTTGAAAAATTGGCATTTTTCCAATTTAACTTTGAAGTTGCATTTCCTCAGTGCTTCGAAAACTCTTGATAGGCTATTGTAATGAGAAGGTACATCTTGAGAGTATATTATTATATCGTCAATGTATGATAGACAATCTATGCCTAGCAGTCCACTTAATACCAAACTCATCACCCTACTGAAGACAGCGGGGGATTGTTTCAAACCCATTGGTAGAACGCGAGGCTGATAGCATCCTCTCTGTGTTCTAAATGCTAGTAAGGGTCTACTCTCTTCGCTCAATGCTATCTGATAGAAGCCATCGAGAACGTCGACACAGCTGAATATACTAGCTCGTCCTAGTGAGTTCACAGTGTCCTGAATGAATGGAATAGGGAAGCTGTCTCCTACAGACCATTTATTTATCTTCCTATAGTCGACACAAATCCTGGGGCGACTTCCAGACTTCTTGGGTATCACTAGTAATGGACTACTGTGGGGAGACACTGATGGTTCAATCAGGTTCTTCCTCAACTGGTCCTCTGTCCAGTTATTAATATCTTTCACAAAAGATCTAGGTTGCTGATACTGCGGAGTGAACAGGACCTTTGGGCATTTCTCATCTAGTTCTAGTTTAAATTGATAATTGGGGAACTGCCCTATGGGATCATCTGCCAGTCCCACAACGTCTCTGTTTTTCATGAGAAAATCAATAATGTTTTCAAGTTCCTCAGGTCGTTGTAACACTCTATACTTTTCTTCATCCTTCGTTAGTATCTCCTTGTATGTCATATATAATTCTTTCTCTGATAACCCTTCAGTTATTGTGGGTATCTTCCTTTTTTTGTAATCTTTTCTGGACTCTTGCATGGTTTGTGCATGTATTTGTTTCATCATGGTATTGCGTGTGGCGTTGACTCTTTCAATTTCTGTACGATTTCTTCTCAAGACTGGATAGGCTGTTGTTATGGCTTCACCCTTTATTATTTCGAATTAGCGGCTCCTAAATTAATTCAAGCTCTAATATTATCATTCCTTCCTTTACATTTGCATAAAGTACTCCGAAAAGATGGCTGCGCTACCTCTAAAAGCATCAGTGGGACAGTAATTACCATGTGTTATCAGCAATTTTTGCGCTTTTTCATCTTCAATTTTAGCTTCTAAAATGTATTTAAATTTAGGTAAAATTCTTTTATTATTATTAAGTTTAACTATACACATTGTATCTGTGTCTTCATATAAATCAGGTTCTGCATTTATTTCAGGTGTGTATTTATCTAAGTTTTTACCATTATTATTTATTACCAACAACTTTTCTTTTATTCTTTCTTTATCTACTTTTGACATCACTTGTCATTGTCAGATTGAATCGAGAGTCTTGGCTACATCACTTCTGTTGAGGTCTTTAAGCTCTTCCCAATCGAGTACAATGACTGACGATCATTGACGGACTCTGGGACCCAATTATCTCTCTCCTCCTCACTGTCATTCCACAAAGTAGTATCAGGTGCACATCTTTTCTTTCTATGTTTATGATGTGACTTGAGGCGATTTCCTAAGTTTCTCTTACTTGTAGTTGAAGTTGATGCTTGTTGGCTGATCAATTCCAAGTTCACATCTGTATCAATACTAGTTTGGTTCCACTTAAGTTCACCTCGGTTTGGTGTTATGGTATTAAACGTCTTACGTACCATTGACGTACACACAGGCTGTGTGATTTGAGTTTCAGACCTTGTACCGCCATACTGGCCTCTTAGCGGGTGCAGATTGCTTGTTTGTAAGCATTCCACAACTTGAGTGTGTTGAATGGCTGAGTTTTCAGTGCGGGTTGCGTCACTCTTCCATCTTCTAGCCCCTTTACCATTCCTCCTTCTCTTTCCATTCTTTTTGGCATGATTGAGGTACTTCGGCGGCCGTTCCTTAGTATCTCTATACCAATTGGAATATCTATGAGAATTCGGTGTGTATCGTTGAGCATTGGATGGTGCGGTGCGGTACCGTACTGTGTCATCACCATCAACCAATATTCTATTTTCCGAATTTCTTCTATGATTGGAGTGATTGCTATGATTGCTATTATTGCTCCAATACTTTCTCTTCCAACTATGGTTGGGGTTTCTGGCAAAATTCCTTTTAATACTACTGCAACGGTCAGAGCTCTGATCATAACCGTGCTGATCACTTACTTCAGAATTACATTCATAATTCTCTTCACCATGATCGAAAAGTACTGTTTGATCAGGTGGATAAGGAGTAAACTCCTCATAATCTAACATGTGAGTGCTGTGCTCATTCTCACTATAATTATTTTCTAAATCGGAATCAGATGATTGACCATTATGCTCATTCTCATCATAGGATGTGTATGAGTCTTCATCTGTATCTTTGCCAGTGCGCTGTATCATATTTGCCGATTCAAACGCGTACTCCATATGAGTGCGGTTGTCGCCACTCTGGACATCGCTTTCAGAGTCCTCTTCAAAGGTGTCTGACTCTTCTTCCTCACGGATTACAGGTAGATCCGGAGTTCTTGAGACTTTATAACAATACATGTCACCTTCAAAGACATCAGCCATGTGAGTCTGAGGTGGTCTTTTATATCTTTCTCTACTGGTATCCTCGTACCAGTCTTCGGCATCATCTTGGCTGTTTCTTGAGTACCTATTATTATTATGGTACCAGCCTCTATTTCTGCGCTTATTTCTGCGCCTATTTCTATAATTTCTGCGCTTTCTATTATTTCTCTGCCAGTTCTTTCTATTGTTACATCGGTTAAATCTTCTGCCTCTCCGCCATACAGGATTCGGTTGTCGTCGCCATGGGTTTGCACGGGCATAGTTATAATTACTATGGCATCGGCCCGTTCTCTTATTCGGTCTACGACGTCTTATATTCCTCTTCCGTTGCTGCCAGCGATTCCCCGTTGTTCCTGATGTCTTATTTTCGCAGATTACGTTCGATCGTTGGTTGGAACATTCCTTGTCCACCATTTTCGCGGATAGTTTTACCTTTTTGTCTACCATCAAAGGTATCGGGTTATTCACATCTACTTTTAAACCTGTGCTACTTTCCTCCTTGAAATAGCACTTCCTATCCTTAAAATCGAATATGAGTGGGGTCTGTGACAATAAATCACAGCCTAAAATGAGATTGCCTTCGAAATCACAGTTATCTCCTACAATCACAAATTTGAACTGACATGATCTATTAGCTATCTCTAATGTAAGTGTGGTGATTCCGTACACCTGTATTACACCCTGGGTAATACTTTCAAGATTAAGTTTAATGTCTTTGGAAATTAAATCAAAACTACCTTCTAAATCATTAAAGTGTGTGTATTTAAGAATGTTAAGGGACGATCCTGTATCGATAAAAGCTCGTTCATTATGATAATACTTATCATTATTGCTTAAAATACTACAATTTAAATAATATGCGGCTACTCTGGTGCGGTGTGGTGCAAGATTGTTTTGCTCCGCGTGGCTAATATTACACACTTTGTGCGGCAATGGTGTCTTATCATCCATATTTGAAGCTACTCTGCCGCTAGGTGCTTCCTTGAATAGGTTACCTACTCTTGTGGCGCGCATGCGCGACGCCTTGCCTTTTCTAAAAAAGCTTTGTTCTGTACCTTAGCACACTGCTCCTTTTTATTGAGCTCCGCCATTTCATAATCTGATCCGCTTTCGCTTATTATACGATGGGTTAGCTTTCTTGCCATTTTCTGATCGCCTTTCTCCTTGTTGGGTGTCTCACCCCTTTCCAATATTTTACAACTCTTGTGTATATTGCCTCTAATATACTCTGCTTCGTCCGAGTCTACTTCTGAACTGGACGGTTCTTCATATGAGTCTCTTAGTAGTTCTTCCTTAGAATGAGAACGATGCATCTGTCTGGCATTCTGCATAGGAGGAGTTTCTGTTCCAGAAACTACTGCATCTGACACTTTATTTACCTTATACTCATTGCGATTTGCCTTTTGGCTTGCTCCTTTTTCAGGAGTGAATCTCGGACTGGGGGAACTACTGCCCCTCCTTGACCTATTAAATTTATTCCAACGTACCCCTCTCGTGGGCGTTGCATCATCTCCTACTTCATTGTTAGTCGACCATGTTTGTGGTCTTCTTGGCATAGGGCTTGTACTTCTAAATCGTTGCCTTTGCCTACTACTACTTCTAGCTCTGCTGTTCCTTTGTTTATAGGAACCGGGATTATTGTAGGTTCTGGGATACTTGTGATCCCTACTGTAATGAGGATCGTAATTGCCTCTTCTATATTTGCGGTCATAATCTTTTGGCCAACTATTGCCAGGTTTTCTGTACCTTTCGGCTGAACTTGCTGGTCTAAATTGTGGTCTACTACCTCTATTGTCAAATCTATTCTCATTTCTCTTTATCCCTCTCTCAAAGTTATCTCCTATTGCACTTATTTTATCATCAGCTCTTCGTCTATTATCTACTTTCTTTGCACTAAGTTTACTTATCAATTCAGAAGCTGTATTTTCTTTTGTAAAGATCTTTGCCACTTTCTCTTTGGTCTTTGCATCTGTGAATTTCATATAAGTGTTACCCCACAACAACACTCTTCTCATCTCTTTACTCACTATTATACCATATCTCAATTCGAGTTCTTCAGAGAACTCTATCACCAATCTTCTTAACTTATGACAAAAAGTCGCTAGGGTCGAACTTTTACCCAATTTCATTGACGTAAGTTCTTCAAAGACCTCCCAAACACGAAATGACGTTAAAGGGGCTAAATTTTCAAGTAGTATCTTTTTAAATTCATCGTAAGAAGTTGCTTCAGAAAGCTCTGGGGTTGCTTCTAGCGCTATTCTTGCTGAAGAGTTTGCATCTGCGCTTATATGGACAAGGGCGCAAGTTATTTTTTCTTGGTCTCTGGTTATGCCCTCTTGAGCGAAGTTATGCTCAAGTATTTTTAACCACGAGTTCACATGGGGACCAGTGGATGCGGCACCGATTGCTGGGGGCCCATCCAATATGGGAATTTTAATCTTGGACATAAAAAGTCGGTTCACATTTACCGCCGTCATATTTTCTCTCTCGCTACGTTCGTCTTCTCCCGTCATATTTAAAGGATTCTCTAACACTGATATAGGTGTGTGTGGTGGTGTATGTGTGGGTTGCTGTGTAGCTAATGTTACCGGGGTCTCCGGGGGACTAAGTGGTGATCTCTCAGGAGTGATAGGTCTATCTGACCCTTGGGACATTTACTACCGAGCCTTCTCGTATTGACTCTCTACTACTTAAATTATATTAAAAGTTTTACTACTTTTAGTCCTCGTGACTACACCAAAAAAATGAAATAATATATGTATATATATATATCCTACTAGTATATATATTATTTATATATATATATATATATCTATATATATTTATATAAAACTTACACACAACAGAAGATTACCTGTAGACAAATATATATATATATATATATATAGCCTTGTATAGAGTAGTAGATAGGGGTATAGTTAGTGTAGTAGTGTGAGTATGATATATTAAAAATATAAAATGTGGAATAAAAATTTCACACACAAAATTTGTCAGCCTATAGTATAATATGTTAGAAAAAATGTGTGGCTAGTTATAGGTGTTATATATATATATATAATATAAATATATATATATATATATATATATATATATATATATATATAGTATATATATATATATATATATAATTTTATATATTATTATATACTCTAAATCTTTATCTACTTATTATTCACCTTTTTATACTTTAAAGAAATCGGGGATTTTTAAATTTGATGTAGGGGGTTCGAGAAAATATGACTCGATGGTGTTTTGATATAAGATGCAAACAAGTATTACAGCGTAATATAGAACAATGAATATACAAGTTGTTATTAAGGAGTAAGCGTTCTCGCTCATAAAATTTAAAAGTTAAAACTTCTTGTGTGTACCCAAATAGCACACACACACACTTATGTGTATTTACTTTCTTACGCACATGTGTATATTTATATATATTTATATATATATAAATATGATGTGTCTAGGTATTGTTCTTTAAACGCTTTAATATTTGTTACGTTACTAATTATGGATGCAAAGTGGCTTTAAGCAAGAATATTATTTATAAGACTTGGTTTTGTAAGCAAATTGAGATGGTTTTATTGTTAAAAAAAAATTAGTGTTCTTCTATTTAATTATTTTTAGAGAGAAAAGATTTGTGGGATTGAAAATTTTCTTTAACAGATAGATTGGGTTAAATCAAGTGCAATGTTTTACTCTAATCGCGTAAAGTTTTTCTAATACTTTTAAGGGATTTTTAATGATTACACTGCCTCAATATTTTTCTTTACGTACTTGTGCAAGACTTTATGTGCAAATGAATATAAATACGACTATATATTTATATATATATATATATTTCTATATATATATATACTCATACAAAGTATTTATATTGGCACTTTTGACTTGTGATCTCTTTTGGATCTAAGCAAGTCAGAGATTACTGAGAATAGATACAATGAGAATTTAGACTGACCTTTTTACCACATAGATGGCGATTTGACCTTGTTCCTTTTGGAGTTTCCTTCTTGGGTTTTTGGACGTCTTGTTGTTAATGAAAATTTTCGGAGTTTTCGATTACTCCGAATGTACGATTTGTCTGGGCTTATTTAGACGTCACCAATTAAGGAAATCACTTTTACTTTTGAAATTTTTGTATTTATTTTCTTCACTGTTTATGGAAAGTGAAATAAAGCACTTCTTTCTTCCGGATAGGACTTTGTAGGCTTTTCAATCTCAGCTCTATATAGATGCGCCTTCACACGGCTGCATCGACCTAGTTTCTTCTAAGTCCCGTTAAGATCGGACGCCAACTGACGGGCTGCCGTTTGTTTAGCTTTTCTAGGTCTTTTCTGTTTACGACAGGTTTTCTCAAAACCCCTTACTTTTTGAGCTGTTATACCGCTTCTGATGCGTGTTTGAAGTTCAAGAAGATTTTTTCGGGTATTTAGCCCTAGGGTGTTTTCTAATATTTATATAGCGGTTTTAGCTAAAACTGCAGCCTCTATAATGAATAAAAATACCTATCACGCTCCTAGGTATTCCTGGCTTTTGACTACTTCTTGAAGAAATGTATATGAAACTTTATTCAGTTTTAATTCTTTATTCTTATAGTTCTATATTTACATCAATAGATT
>JABUQX010063021.1:60000-81427 GCA_015478945.1 Trachelipus rathkii | reverse complement strand
CTATCTGTATCATTTTAACTCATTAAAACATGGCCGGCAATCTATTAACTTTTGAGCTTACATCAATCGAATCGCGGAGAGTATCTGGTACTGGTAAGTGGTCTTAGACATTCTGATATTAATTTTTTGTTCTAGTTAACAAAAATTTTGTTTATAAATTATAAGCTGATTATATATCTATATTAAATGTTTTAAAATACTATAACATATGTTAAATAAATATTCTTTAAACAAAATAATATTTAATAAAATAATAATAATATTAATTTAACAATCACTTAAAATTAACTTAAGCAATAAATGGAGGATAAAATTTATTATAGTTGTTTAATATTTATTGTAATAACATATTATTTAATACAATATTATTATAAAATTGAAACAACCAATAAGAAACGTTTTGATAAATATTTAAAAAAACAATTTTTAGCAGTGAATTTCTAAAAATAATATAATTACTATATATATTATATTTTATATTTATAATATAAATATATTATTAATATTATTAATATATATTAATTATATCTATTATAATATATATATTATATATATATATAATAATATATATAATTTATATTTATATAATATTATATATAATTTAATATATATATATACTAATTATTAATCTATATAATTATATAATATTTATATTATTAATATATATTTATATTATATACAATATATAATTATACTTAATTTTATTTAATTATATATATAGATATTATTATAGTATATATATATTATATATTTATAAATATAGTATATTATAGTAAATATAATATATAATGTAATATCTATTAAAATATGTATCTGCGTAACATTTGACTCTAATGGGAAGTCGCATAAAATTCCCCGGGAAGAGACCATGAGAAGAGATAAATGCCCAGAAGAATTATCAACTATGATACTACGGCCGAGTAGAAATAAGATGGAGCGAGATTATAAAAATTATTCAGAAGAGTGCATTATCACCATCTGAATAAGGAAAATACACAAACTCATTTGACCTACTTGAGATACGAGGAATATAATTGGATATTCTAAGGATAAGTAATATATATAGTCTTGAAAGCAAATAATAGTATAATAGTTTAGGTTTAAACCTCTATCTATAGCCAATAAATATTTATATTATTAGATAAACTATATAAAATATTATAAATATTAAATTTTTATTAATTGGCTTATTCAATATAATTATCAATTAGTTATAAAGAATATAAAATATTAATATTATACATATATATTCACATAATAAACTTTTAATAGTTATTGTTGTACAGATGATATTTGTCGTAAAAGGCCTCATCACAAATTTGTAAAATGGATTCTCTTGAGTAAGTTGGGTACTTTATTTTCGCATGTTAAAATATATTTGTATATTATATGATATATATAACCCCATATAATTCATATATACGGAACTATACCCAAATATAAATAATAGTATTATATTTATATAATGTAAAACTAAGATTTTTTTCCCTGTTCTTTTTATGTGATCATCCTAATAAAATATAGGCGATATAACAGAGGCTATGACAATAACCTACGTATAAGTACTTTAAATCTAAGCTCATCCTTCTTATTCACTATTATATTAAAACTATTTCTTAGTATTATATAGTTATATTCTTAGTTATCATTTTACTCCAAGGACGCATTTATATATAGCATCGGAGTTGACTTTATATATAATGCATGACTTAGTAAAAAGCATTAGTAAAATGCTTAATTATATTAAGAGAATAAAGCTTTAACTGAGGAAATAAGAATTTTCGTATAGACGTAGGAATAAATGGAAGAAGTGAAAAATAATGCTAGGTAATAATTACTAATCATTGATAGAGGTAGAAAAAACCCAATACACCCTATAATGATGTTATAAATAAAAGTAGTATATGACATCCGGATAAACGTCTATATTATGCGATATATATTAGCCCGAGAAATACTTTTTCTAGAGAGCTCATATTATTGTTAGTATCCATAGATGCTGTATATTATTCGAATAATATGTGTCCTAAGAACATATAGATGTGATATGTATAAATGTATGGTATTATTGAGTCTATATACTAGACTGGACCATTGCAATAATAACTCTATATTATGGGAGATTAATATTGTGGTAAAATTTAATATATTAATATTATATATGATTATATATTAAATAATTTATAATTAATTATATAATTAAATAAATTAATATAATCATATTTATATAATATATAATTTATATAATGAATTAAAATATATATATAATATTAATAATTTAATAGATATATATATGATATACCATATATAATATATTAATAACCTATTTATTATTATATATTATACTCTATTAAAATATAATATATATATTCAAGGTACTTGAGATATTAAAGTAAATATTTTATATGTCAGAAGGTTACAGTAAACACTAAAGTACAAGTACAATTATTACTCATCTAGAAGTATTCACAAGTAACAAAAGTACTAAAGTATCTAAGGTAAACTTTCTTATGAATATACTATATCTAGAGAAATTATGTTCAAGTACATCCAGATACTAAGTACAGTAACATCTGGTATTACAAATGGTACAGTATATATATCACAGTCAGCAAAGTACATTATATAGATGATATCCTTATTCTTTATCTGGAAATCTTGCATATATCCTTATTATATTATTTTTAATAATATATATTATATACCTATTTATCTATACATATTATATTAATATAATTATTTATATATACTAATATAATATTAATGATAATGGCCTATCCTTATATTTTATTATATTTACTACTAGTACCACATATTATATACATATATTAATATATATCTCATATATTATATAATATAAATAATTTACATCAAAATATATTATTAATATTATATTTGACTTTATTATTAGAAGTAGAGGAAAACTAAGAAGAAGTAGAATAAAGAATAGAGTAAGTCGAAATAAGAAAGCTACTAAGCCTTATCGCTACTAACTCCTTTAATATCTCAAATATTTGTAAGAAAACTACATCGTCTCAGTCAGATAAAAATCTTCACCTTAAGAGCTATTTCACTAAGACCGGAATGGACCCTCACTATGGCAATCTCGTCAATGTGGTAGGGTTAATTTCTTGGCCCAGGTGGGCTACATAAACAATACTATAATCCTATAATCATAAAAATACTCATTTACGCCATTTCACTATATTACATATTTGTACACCTTTTCTTTATCTTTGCCATCTGCCCAACTTCATACAATATCTCTCAAACTCCAGGTCATATTACTATTCACTCTAGAATATTTACGAATAATCATATCCCACTTTTAATATTCTTATAAATTCCTACGGTCTCCCAGCGGTGGTTGATTTCACTTAAAATAGTCAATACAACTCACAGTAACAACTTAATACAATATATATACTTTTTCCGTTTAAATACACTCAAAATCAGCGACTTGAATTACCTACTCATCTCTATTTGTAATTTGTTAGGGAATAGAATCAAATACTTAAATACTCACTAAACTCTTTGAACGACCAAAAGTTAACCTAATTTAATATTTTATCATTGCTGTATGATTGTTTCTACAGAAGCACATATCATAACTTAACTCTATATGACGTTTCATTAATTATATTATAATCACACAAATTTAATTATCAATTCTTATCTCATAACATACCTAACACACCTAATCTTATATAAGATTGTACTAACCTATTTTAACTGAAACCAATGTATATATAAATTATCCCAAATGCATAATACCTCTTATTCCAGACGCATAGTCTCACTCTATCTTAAACATGTAACACAGGTAACAAGCGATGCCCTCCATGTATATCGATTACCCTAGCGGCACTCAAGACTTATGATTCACTTACACCACAAAATCACGATTTTATTTGAAACCAATACTTCGGCTAACTATCCATTCAAAACTATTCGTATTGCCAAATTATCGGAACGATTTTATACTCAAGGGATATGCAACTGCATTACCTCAACATATTTAATCATCCAACATTTAATCGTAAATTAATTTAAAACTCAAGCCCATTTTTTTTCCAGTACACTGCTCACCATTCCTTAAAACATAACTTCACATCACGAGTGAATATCCTTCATCTAACTTAACATAATATATATAATATATTATATACAATATATAATATATATTGTGTGTGGTGGTTTACAATAATATATACTATTAAGTATTTATATATACTGTATATATAACTATATATAAATATATTTATAATATTACTATTATATAGAAACCCATATTATAAAAGTTCACTGGTATTACTCTATCTTAACATGATAGTACTTTATATCAAAACTAACCCTATTCTTATAGAACTTTATCAACAACTTACTAACTACAATAATAATAGTAGCACCTAAATATTAACTCTCTAACATAAATTATTTCCTTAATTTAATCCTTTACTCAATAAATAAGTATTTGTCAACATAAAGTATAGGCTAATATCATGGACCGGACGAACATATCTGACAATAAATAGCCATACACAACACCCCTTATCATCTTGCAATTAGAAAATAACATTTTCAAATTCTAAAAATGACCACTCTTGAGAGGGACGACTCTCCCGGCAAAATAGGAAGTGTATGTTCCTTAGAAATGATAATAAGCCACATATTTATAGGTTAATTACACTAGGTCAAAGTATTTTATCTTTCGACTAATTGGTCTTCGCGGAGTCTCTTTATAGCCGTTATATTGAATCCATAAAAATACTAAATACAAAGCTATCTCTCTACTCCATAAAATATTATTAGGGGGATATTAACTGAAAGGTTTTTTTTCTTGACCCCAACTATATAACTTGAAAATATAATGTGATTATATATATATAGACTTTTATGCTCTTATTTAAAACAAAACATTTGTTTCTTTTTTTGACGGAAATTAATCAATCTCGCTGAAAAAAAAGTAAAACTCAAATCCTAATTATCAGACTGCCCAATGAATATATATATATATAAAGACAAATTACTAGGCATCAGATTTAGATATATGATATAATCCTTATAACCTTATCAATTAATTATATATATAATAGTCTAATATCTAACTACATATATATTTTCATATACTCCTATTTACCAATAACAAATTGAATATTAACATAGCAAATTGAGATACAAATAACACATATACCTTATACCCATCCGCATAATTATCATTCGTTTTTATTATACTTATTAATGAAAATGTTCGGGAAATCATCAATCATCTATCGACTCTATTCTACCTTCATCCACATAAATGCCTTACTATTTCGTGATACATACATTACCATAATAACTTTTATTATGAATATCACATAATTCAGCAGTATAATATAAATATCTTTAATCCTCAAACATAACATCTATAATAAAATTGATTGAAACTAACACTCCCTACATGTAACATACATAGTAGCGTCATGTATAACCATCTATTATAATCCTAATTACGTGCGCACTGTTGCAAATTACTTAATATTAGTAAACCCTACATAAAACCTATAATAAATATACAATCTTATTCTCTTTCCACCAATCATTATAAATTATATAGTTTAAACAATGTAAGATTGGAATCTTACAACATAATAATAATAATCGTAATGTTAAAAACTAGCCATTATTATTGTTTTCATACTTTATCAATAAATAAACATATTAAAATATTATACATTATCAGAAATTGTTTTATTTATATATATATAGACAATACTCTTTTAAAAATAATACCATAAATAATTAATATAACTACTAATTATATATATAATATATTATTATTATAACTGGTAAATTCCTAGAATAAGCTAATAAATATAATCTTCCTCAACTTTCACTTGCATCACAAAGGGAATATTTTTTAGGCTAAAATTTCACACTATAGACTAATTTAACACAAGTTGACAAATATCCCATCCATTTTTAACTTAAGCCCCCTATATGGATACTATGAAAAAGCGTTGAGGAACTTTGATTTTATGACGTTTCCGCTTTTTTTTTTGTAAAAAAGGCATTTTCTATCTAATATCGCATTATTTCTCCTGCCCTCTCCAGGCAATTTGATATCTATAAAGGTAATCACATAACTTCTATTAAGGAGAAGATGATAGAATTTATTAACTGAGTAATATTTATTATGCATACATAATATAAAAATATTATTAATAGTATATAATAACTATAATATCCGACCTTCAAAATCAAAATCTATAAAAATAATAAATATAAATATTCCACTCAATTAAATATAATTACTTTTTAATATATATGGATTATATAGAAATAATAAATGGAATACAATATAATAAATTATTATAATACATAAATAATAACTAATAATTTAATTATATCAATTAATTTTTAAAATATTAGATCATTATAAAATTATAATAACTCATAATTTATATGAAAATTTTGGAATATATAAAAATATTATATACGATTCAACAAAATATGTATCATAAATTAATTTATCTGTTTGGGCAAGAAATGCGACGAGATCATTTTTATATGCAGTATATACAATTATTCTGATAAAGTAATGGTTATTCATACCAGATAATACATATATAATTTATAAATTGTACATTTATATCAACTTATATATATCAGAAAATAAATTAGTGTCACCATGTATATATGATCCATTCAAGTAACCGAGATGAACTTGGGTCAGAAGGACTCCATCACAAGTAACAATATAAATATGAGTAATAAATTACGTTTAAATTTCCAATTTTTGGAAATAACCTTTATTATGAGGGTTATATGTTTAATGGTTTTTTTTTTGAGTATCATATGGTATGATGTTAAACATGTATTTAATAAAAGAAACTCTTATAAATCTTAAAGGCCTTTGAAATTTGGAAAGGGGCTGTTCCTCGGTATGAGCGGAAAACCGGAATACTTCTATATTAGGAGACACGATAAGGGTATGTAAGTCCCACCACCAGTGTTCTCCACTTACGGACTGAATGGTCCAGAAAGATTCTCTCCCGGACGCTTTGACACTCTATTGAGACCCAGAATATTAGCGAAATATTTCAAATTCTAAAATGATAATCTACTTATAAAAAGATAAACAGATCCAACATATAAGTATATATAACCATTTTAAACTGCCCTTTCATACACTCTTGAGGTAATTAGTGGGTCGAGTGAGTTACTTACATTATGAATTTGTTAAACGGCTAAAAGAGTACCGCACTTGCCTGAATGACACCTCCCACCTAAACTTAGGAGGGAGAAATAGACTATCAATTTTTATCTCTGTATATATGTACCTCATCATCCGAGACGAACTAAACGCAAATATAAAAAAAAAAATTCCAAAAAAGAAAAAAAAAAAAATAAGAACCAGCATGCTATTAATTAAGAAGTTATAATATGTCGAGTATTACAAAGAAATACTAAAATAAAAAAAAAAAGATAAAACACCATTCTCTCAATTAATTTTCTGCGATATAATCCAATCATCACATTAGTACCGGTTGCATGCTTTCTCGATTACAATAATGTCAGCTTTTACGCCTGATAATAGTATATAATTACACTCTTATATACTATTATATTTTACAGACGTAACATCTATTTTATCAGATTTTACTATATAAACACTCCCCTAATTTCTCATTTCAAGAAAGAAAACAACGACCATATAATAACACGTGATATACGAAATTTAATATTTATGAGGGATATTAATTTACTAATGCAACAAACTTAGATAAGTGATACGAATTCCGAATTTCAGTTGTTTAGAAGTCATCATTAATGATATTATATAATTGTGACATTTCAAAACTCACGATCCTTATATAATAAGAATCTAAGTTTTAAACAAAGTAGAACATTTTTAAGATAAAAGAGATATGATCGCAGTGATGGCTGTTATATTGTATATATTATAAACCATTCTCCAGCAACAGATTAAGCGGACGGTTATTTAAACAACAGCAACTATATTATCTGTACGCATCTTGTATCTTATTATAAAAGTAAAAAATAATGTCATTTAAAATCAAGTTATATATAATAATAATATATATAAAACTTTATTATTTTTATAACATTATTTGATTATTTTATTAATAATAACTAGTATTGTAATTCATTAATATAAATATTTTTGAATTATTACAAATTATATATATTGTATAAGTCTTGTTATAATAAGGGAAGTAAAGTGAATGCTTACCCGAACTGTGCGGAACACTTCATGTGTTTTACCTTTAAAAGTGTTTCACAACATACACTTTATATATGAGTAAAGTATCAATATATCCTACTATCTAAGTCACTTCTACTGGTAGATCGTTGAATGCATATAATTTTAATAATCATTATTATTTAGCTCTACTATATAAATAATATTAATACTATATTATATTATATATTTACTTATATTTATATTATATACTATATATATATATATACTAATAATAATATATATATATTATAATTCTATATATATATATATCACTGTATAAACAATTTATGAAGGGAAACTGGAATAGAGGTTAGAGTAGGGGGTATAGTATTGGAAAAGGTAAAAGATTAAAAAACAAATATAAGCATAGACTATAAGTAAGCTTCTAACAACAAAAACGCAAAAAACAAGAGTTTAATTAATAAACATGAAGAGTGAAAACTACTAAATAATAATTTGGATTAATGATATAATATATTTATTAGAAGCAGAGGTAATAATATTTCGGTGTAATAAGGTATTACAAGTAAGTCAGTAATAATATAAAAATTTTTAATATAAAACTAATAGAAATTATATAAAGTAAATACTATAAAGTATTATATTTAAAATTTTAATCTATTTTATAATTATGTCCAGGAAAAGCTAAACTATTATTATTTACTGATCATACATTTCTTTTAATTTTTTTTTGACATAAAATGCAAAAATAATATAACAATAAAAAAATAAAGAATCACTAAAGTTGAATGGTATAATAAGTATAATTGAGAAAATAGAAGTATTTATTATGGACATGAAGTCTAATACATTAATTGTTTCAGCTTAGAAGAAGAATGAAAAAAAAAGAAATATTATTTCGCTTACTTTTCTCTTTCATGCGATCAAATGCATTATGGAATTCAACTATGCAATTTTCAAGAGTAACAAGGAGGGTGCGAAAAAGACTCCCACCACTTCTATAATTTTTTCTTTTCTGTGAATAGGAGATGGATCAAAGCTATGTACGAAAACTCATAAGAGTCACAACCTAACACCACCAAATCTGTTTTAGAAACTGCAAGTACATACTGCAAGCTTAGATACGATGTTAAATGTAAGTCATTTTCCTTGAAAATAACATATCTATATATATATACCAATAAAAATTAATAATTACCTAAAAGGTAGATATAGATATTATAATTATATAATAATATATTAAATAATATATAATATTAATATATATTAATTAATATATAATAATATATGATATATATATATTATCATATATTAATATAATATTATATAATATATAATATATATATATAAATATTTAATATATATACTATAGAGACGAGAGTAGAGAGTAAGAGAGAGAAAGAGAGCGAGAAAGAGTAAGAGAGAGAGAGAGAGAACGAGCATGAATTGATGAAAAATTCCTTGGCTACCCCGACCCACTTATTAAGAGTATATTATATAATTATATATTATACTATATAATATATATCTATTCATATTGTATAAACTTATGATATATAAAATATAGTTAGTAAGCAATTTATTAAAATATATTCTTAATATAGTTTTATTAATGCTGTTGATAAGTATAGTAGAAGAGATAATTATTTATTTCTTCTTTGAGGATTTATTTTACTGAGCAGTAATTGATTATATCTATAGAAATTATAGAAACGTTTTAATTAGAGAATGTTTTAGTTACATATAATATAGGACTGAAAACATTGTAACTCCTATTAAAATTCATGAACTTAGGTACTAAAGATTTTAGTTACAGCATTGATAATTTAATCAAATTATTTATAACAGTTCTTAAAATATAAAACGAAAACAATAAATTTAAAATATTTTAGGGTCACTCATCAAAACATTTATTACTAATACTAGTAGTAATATAGATTCACTACCATAAATTTCAAATTAAATATGAGGAAAAAGGAGAAAAAGGCAAGACTAAGAACGATTCTATTGGCATGCCAGAAAGAGAAGAGTGAAAAAAACCATTTATAAGTAGTTGTTTTTGTAGTTCATACACAGTTGACTGCGAACAGAGGAAAGGTTGTTATTTAAAGAATAGTTTTGCTTTCTCTTGGAATAATATAAGTAACATATAAATGTAGGATATAGGAACCTTCCAAAGACTATGACTCATCTACACATTAACAATTCATTATATATATTCTCATTTCAAGGCCTTATCTAAGCAAGAATAAATGTAGTCTACAGCCACAAAATCAAACCATTATTTTTAAAAAGAACAATAAATGGGTTATCCTAATCAGAAATTCCTGCTAATTAGAGTCGCTTATGATCTACATTCCAAAACATATTCAATAATTGCTACTAAACAATATCAAATACATTCGCTCCAGTGTTTCTATTTTTTAATCTCAAATACCTTTCAACTAAAGCATTTCTCACTCCTACTCAAAAGCACTGGTCAATTATAAAATAGAAAAATATAGTCTTCTGGAGAGGTTCACCTGTATTGTTCAGCACTACGAAGTGATCTCCAACTACTAATGCTAGAAAGAAATCAGCAACATGACTATGGAAAGGTGAACGGATCAAACAACCCTCCCCATACTCTCTCTTGTGATAAGTCTAAGACAAGGATTTACTTATAAAATTTATATTGCCTTCCGTATGGGTAAAACCTCGGACTAAAAATGGTACTTCCAATTATATAACAGTTAAAGGAGGTAGCAGACTCGCTCACAAATTGAGAAAAATTGGGAGTAATAATACTTTTTCACAAATAGGAATATTAACTGAGAATTTTTAAGAGCAAATTTGGAGACGTAGGAAGGATATGCTATAGTTTGAACAAGGCTCTATTATTGAAATACTTTCAAGTAGGATCTTTACCACCATGAATATTTGTTCCACAGTTATCTGGAATTTGATATGTAATTCGGGACTAAAAGTGCGTTGAATAAGTTTGGATATATTGGTATGTTTGCCTACATGAGTTGAAAAAAAATAAGCGTAAAATACACTAAATAATAATAAGAAATAGAAAAAGATTATTTAGTTTTTCAATTATTATGTATTGTAAATAATGGCTAGAAATTTTTGTGCGACTTATGCACTTTTTTATATTTTTAGAAAAAGTATTTAATTTAAAATTATTATTATTATATATATATATCATATATTTATGACTAATTAGGGTTTGATATGTAATGTAATAATATTTGCTAACACTAACTGTATATATAATTTCTTAGTCGAACTTAATATATTTTTCATTCGATAGTAAAGGGTAGCTGAAGAAGTGAATACAGTAATTCGTATACACGAAACTAGTCAACTCTCTAAACTAAAATTTTGCTACTTTTTGTGTGTTTTTTGAATCTATGAGATATTATTATATATTTATGGTAGATATGTATTTAATAATTAATTATAATATCTAATATATATAAGGCGGTATATATTAACTATATTAACTATATATATATATAATTATATTTACTCATATATACTATATAAATTAATAACATCATAATAAGTATTATACAGTATCATATCTGTTACTAATATAAAGTATTATAGGCATATATTGTTATATATATAATATATTTATATTGTATTGGATTTTTATTGTACTTATTATATAGTTCTAATATATATATGGGGTATATATATAGTATTATATATAAGTATAAACTATTATATATATTTTAATTATAAATATATATTATATTATGGGATCTGTATAATAGGAGTATATATATATAGTTTGTATTTATTAGTTATTTGGTTAATAATAATTTTTATATTAAGTTTAATATTAATAGTATATTTAAAGTTTGATATATTAAAATATTTACATATAATATATAATAGGTATATATATTATAGGTGTGTAATAATTTATGTATTTATGTTGTGATATATATATAGTAGTTATAGAACACTTGATATATTTTTAGTCTATATATAATATATATTATAAATTTTAATAACTATTTGTTATTATTTATTTATTAAGTATTAAATATACACTTTATTATAGATATAAATAATGGTATAGCTGGGGGAGGTAATATATATGTATATATGTAGAGGTGTTTGTGTGTCCGTGTGTGTATTGGTGTTTGGCGTGCGCCACTTGCCTGTAACAAAGAGAGGAGAATAGTGTAAATTCTCATCAAATAAAGGGAAATTGTTAACAATTTTGAATGATCGCCCGTGCGGATGATTGCACAGAAACCACCACGTAACTTTGGTCACGGAGCGGATACACGGCACACGCTCAGGCAATTCGCGATGTGGACGTTACAGAGGAAAGTTAAGTGTGTCTTGTGGCTTGCTAAATTTCGAATCCGTGACCAAAGTGCAACCTGAATATCGTCGCGTGTACAACGAAACGCCACCACATAGGAATAACATTAACTCGGTGGGGTAAGCAGTTGAAGGACAGGCAGTGTATTGGACAAACCCAGTTATGGTAAGGGCACGGTAAGTGACGGGAGTCCGCAGGAACAGGTAGAAGGCATATAGGGAGAGCTTAGAAAGAGCCCTAAAAAATAGTATGCGTGCCGCGTGCTCCGACAATTACAGATACAGCTCATAAGGTGTTAAAGAAACGTCTAGGCGTTTCTAGGAGTTTCAAAAGTGAGCAGCTGTTTGCAGCTATCAATACCGCGAATTAGGAGCCCAAACGGATTCTCGTTTGATTACAGATATGAGCTTCATGGATCGGAGATGAAGTGAATTTGAGTTCTGTAAAGAGGATTTGTGTTTAGACGACGCCAGAGACATTGAAGGTCTCGGTACATGGCTTCATACGCCATAAATACCGATATGAGAGCAGTGGCTGAAAAATTGCGCGTGCCACGTAAGAACTGTACGAACCTAACAGACCTAAAGATTAAACGTGTGGTGTGGCATGGATCTATGGGAAATAAGGTGATAAGGCTCATTTTTTTTCGCGGGACAGACTGTGACGGGTAAGTCAAACTACTCTTTACATGTTCGGAGTTGTATGCACAGTGCCAGAATTTCAGAATATGCCATAATTCCAACGTGACGAGACTACTCCCACCACTACCGACCATTGTCATGGTTTCAGATAACACCAACATCAACCAACGGTGAATAGGCAGGGGGTACTTCACGCACATGGCTATCACGATCCCGAGTCTCTAACGCCTTATAAGAGTTTTTATGTGTGCGTTATTGAAGCCACTGTCAGTAAACGTATCACGACATTAATATTTTAAAACAAGAGATCAAGACTTTATTGTACATCTGTTATACCAGACATCCTTAACGTGTGTGGGAAGAAACTTATGAATTTGCGTTTTAGATGTGTATAGTGGACAGGAACACATAGGACCCATCTTCGATCTGCTTCGAATCGGTAATTGAATTATTCTGCTTATCTTTTCTTGCTGGTCCTGTGACTTCAAAAATGCACACGAGTGACTTTACGGTTGACAAAAAAAACCAACAAACTTTTATAATATATATAATATATTATATAATTAATATTATTAAATATTATAGTCTTATATATATATATAAATAATATTAACTATTGGATATTAACTAATATATAACCTATATATATATATACATACTAAATATATATATAAAATACCAACTATTTATATATATAATATAGAGATAATATAATATATATATATATATATATTAATATTAATATACGTTAGTAGTAGTAATATATATATATAGCTCAATTATATATATATATATACCATATATAATATATACATATATCTATACATATAATAATACAAATAAATTACAATATATAATATATAGTACATAATAACTCTATAGTACAGAAGATAATAATTGGAAAATTAATTAATTTACTTGATATATACAGATATAAAAATATAATTATTCATTTAATATTAATAAGGACAGTAAATTATAACTTCTACTTCTTAAGTTCAATTCTACTCGTCTCTCCTAACACTTTTCTCCTTTACTCACTGCCCTCCTCTTTCTCTCTCTCGTCGTCTTGTCTCTCATATCTCTCTGTCATCTCTCTTTCTCCTTCTATCTCTCCCTCATCTTTTTCGGCCATTCGTCACCTTCTCTTCGTCTCTCTTCTCTTCTCTCTCTCTCTCTCCTTCTTCTCTACCCCTCTTCTACTCTCTCTCCTCTCTCTCTCTCTCTCTCTCTCTCTCTATATCCATCTCTGCGTCAGCATCTCTCTCTCTCTGCCAGAAAAGAAGACAGCATTATATAAAGCACACACACAGATAAAACAATTACTTAATTTCTCCAGCGTGGCATAAAAACCACCAAAATACAATTGCACCTTTCATTATACAACTTCTATAGATGAATGCCACTTATGTAGGATCGTTTAACTACTTGAAAAAACAAAGGCCATGGCCTAGATCCTACAGATTTAGATGCATGGAGAGAGAAAGGTACCCCGAGCAACATTAGACTAGATCCTTCATATATATATATATATAAAATATATACGTTGTATGTATGTTTTAAAAATTCTAGATTTTTTCTATCATTTATCACCACCATACTCGGCAAAATATATTGATCAATCAATCTTTACTGTTCATTCCTATTTATATGTTTTTTATTTTTATATTTAAAAGAACACCCACGATGGTTTACTTTCCAGCCGTCATGTTTTGTTCCCCACAATGCAATTGGACTAATTAGCACAAACCTGTGAAAATAAATTAAATTTTATTTTTAAGCAAAATTGAACTTCTGATGCAAGGTTGTCTAATTTTGCACATAATCCTAATCTAATGTACCTTTACCTAAACCTAATTTAAACCTAACCTAACCTATCACCTAACCTACCACGAACGGCTAGTTTACCAACATACCTAACCTAACCTAACCTACACCTGTACCTATACTTCTACCCTTTGGAACTCTAAAACCTAACTGACAGTCAACACCCTGGGTTTTTAACGACTTCCCCACACTAAACAGTTACCCTACACCCTACAGGTAATAAATTCCAATTAAAAATATAATGAGTGTTTATGTTACCCCATCCACTCCCCAGCAAGTAGTTTATTGAAGCTTCTTGACACAAATTCTCCGATGTGTCTGGATTTACATTTGCTACAGTTTCTATTTTCACCTCGTAGGCCTGCAAGCCAAAAACAACTGGTTGATCAAATAATTTTCTAGATTCGCATTTCTTGTACTTCAGTTTTTAAGTTATGTGCATAGAAACCTATTACGTATATTAAATACAATATCCCATAAAGAAACATATTATATAACAATATATTTAAAAATTATTTGAATAGACACAAATCTTTGCCAATTTCAATTTTTTTCAGCACTAACCTAATATTAACAGGTAATTATATTAAATAGTTTCTTAAAAAAAACTTAAAACATGTAACCTAAAAATCATGTTTAAATTAGAAAAGATATCTTAAATCAATAATATTAATCTGTAGCATCCTTTATCTCTCTACACACAGTACTCTATGCTATAATATCTCATGAATATCTCTCTTAAATTCTATGCGTCTTCTCTATCTTATTATTTGGGTTGTTGTTGAAATCTTTTCCCACTCTCTATATATTTCTCAATTCTTTTAACCACACTTCAACAAACTTCTACTACCAACCACGTACTTTCCCACAAGATCCGTGTTTACAGAGCAATATAAGCATTTTAGGGTGACGGCTAACATGATAGCCTATAATGAAGTCAACGGTACGGCATTTGTCTTGCCGTATGATTAGCGTACACTTATACTCCCTATAACTGTCCCCATCCCTAGGCGGTTTCTATACTATATCTATATAGTAATGACTTACTATATTGTCTGACACGACCGTATATATATATATTGACTAACTTGTGGCCTCATTATTTTACTTTAAGCATTGATATTGGTGGCATTAGCAACATTGATATATCATTATTTCTTTATTTTTATTATTTATTTATTTTTATTTATAAGAGATTATATATATTGATAATAATATTAAGTATATATAGGCTCTTTGCTGTTTCTGCTAATTTATCCGAATCGGGATAGTTAATTATTATTTTTTATGGGCCCTTCAATCACTATTTATTATGTAGAGCTATAATAAATACCGCGGTCATTTATTTATTTTAACACTTCTTTAGCTATTTTATATCAATTTCATTCATTATTACAATAACAATTAGTATTATTAATAAATATACCCTATACCACAAATAATCAAGTTATTATCTAAAAGAGACTTCGTTGAAAAATTTCAAGATCTCAATGAAAATTATAACTTATGAATTTATATATAATAATAATTGATAGACTCACATTGGAATTATACATAACCATGATGTATCCAGTAAGTAGATTATTGCCTTATTACAATCTTAATTAAAATAACCATTAATAACTACATTAAATACATCAAATAGTATACATCTAAACCTATACTTACAACCTGCAAATAATTTAACATGGTATAATATATTCAAAAAAACATAAAATGATTTTTAATAGGTATTATTTTATTATCTAAATAAATAACATTAGTTATATATTTTTACTACATGACTACTATAATCTAACTAGTGAGGTAATTATATATATACTTATACTCACTGCAGTTTTAACCTATACGACCCCTATATACGCTCACGCAGTTTTCGCAATAAAGTATTAACACCGCAACGAGGACATAGATTAATGAATAACATAAGACAGTAGTATAAATTACTTCACAAGGGCAAGACAAGGTATACTATTTATAGTATAATTTAATGACAATTAAACAAGAACTACATCATATACTAATGCCATTACATTGACTCATACTATATATACTATTTAAAATACAACATATATATTTAATGAAAAATAAACATTACAAAAAAATCTCCACCAATCCACCACTTTTAAATACTTCCTATTAAATTATACTTATATGAATCATTATAATATATATATATTATATATACCACTCAACTCTATAATATCAAACTTTAAAGTACTTATACTATTATTGACAATCTAATCAATTTCTGAGTAGAGTAAAAATAACTACTATATCACACTAAACTCACACTGGCCGATCATCTTCAATATTAACAGTTAACACATACAAATATCACATGGTTATCCAAACAACTCAAACCTAGTCAGGTACCATTTCCAACTCCACCTCAAAAACACAGAAACTTCTAAACAATATACTTCCTCATCAACAACAAAAACCCACACCTCGTCAGATATAACGTTATTTCTTTTTCACGTCTAGTTCCTGTCTACCACACCTATTTGTAATATACGCTATCTTAAATAATATAACTGAGCAACGCTATAAACCTCTCATAATACCCTCAGTCTACCATATCTATTACATATAAATAACTCCTTAATTTTCTACACTCACGACATATATTTTCAATTATATATCAACTCAGACTTTTATAAACATAGGATCACATATGGAATCGACATAGGGCTCTACCCATATGTCACGCCCATCTCGTAGCATATAATTAGGACTATCTTGAACCTACAACATTCACATATACCCTATTCACACCAATCATACCATGTTGAGTTTTTCTTAGGCTCTAAGATATGTAGATGTACAATATATGGTCTACAGTCTAGAGATCCCAAAGCACACCCAACACAAAAAAGAAAAACAGTTCAAAAATTCGAGTTAAAATTGACAAAACTTTTAATCTATGAACACAATAATCAATGTGTGCCAATACATATTCAAAATATAAAAATAGTACACAGATATGAAAAGACATGCTAATTTCTCTTAAAAATAAAAGAAAAACAAAACTATTAAATAAACAAAAAAAGAAGTATACATCGTTCTTAGGATGTAATATCGATACAAAAAAAACTTGCATATTTCAAAATAATTTACCGGGATATTCTTGATAAAGTTCACAACACAAAAAAAAAAACACTTTACGAACCTTCCACCAAACACCAAGGGGGTTGACACATCCCCTAGTTAACAACATAAACACAAGAACAAACAAAAAAACTAAAACAATGTTTCCTCTCCACATGTCAAGAACTGGCGAACTACACCACTAACAACACATTCTGAAAGCTTCCAAACATTTTCTGGTATACCTCTATTCCTGCGGGCTATCTTTTCCCACCTTGTTTTTTCTTTTGTACCATTCTTTGAGCTTTTTGCTAAGTTAGACACATAAGCGATGTACATTACTGATTTATTAACTTCAGGAGTAACTCAAATTATATACTCTATATTATTAACCCCTATACTCACCCCTCATATATATAATACTATCAACCAACCCCTCACTATACCTATCTACTTATAAAATCATTATACTATAAGTACTTAATTATATATCTCACACTAAATACTATCACTATGACTCACTCACTATCAAATATACATTATATTATTCATTCTTACCTCCATATCTATCCCCATAACATATATATATATTAATATATATATATATATATTAACACCCATACGAGTTTAAAATACTCTAATTATCACTATATACACTACAACTACTACTTAAACATATTCCTATTTCACTTTAACTATATTAACCACTATCATAAATATATTGATAATTCTACAACGGCTTCAACTGTAGGGGCTCCTCCCAGTACAAGCGAACGGGAACAGCAGGGCGGGACGACGTTATAACATCACCCCGATCGAGGAAAGCGCGGCTGGACGAGCACACACCCCTCGCCCCGACCGACCGTCACACAACCCAAATTATCACCAACAGCCAGGCGGGGGTCCCGGTAGACTTTCCTCCGCCCCGACGATGGAGCTGGGACAATAGTCCTACCCATTCTCGTCTTTTCCTCCGGAAGCGCCGACGATAACCCCGCCGACTTCACTGCATTCGGTGCGGTATTCTCCTGGGGTCCCATTAGCTCTGTATAAATAAATAAATAACTATAACATAAACATAACCTTCCCGTACACAGACTACATCACCACTCTATAACATGACTCCATATAATATATATCCATAGTTAATTACTATATATATATACCTACTCTACTAGTTGAGCTACTACTTACCCCACTTCCCATACATTGTCACCTCTCCCTCCTTTTTCTTGTTACTTCCCTCCTACCATGATCCAACTCACTCACAATGTAATTACCTTTTTGTTCTTATTTCACTGTAACAAAAATTCCATATGAATTTAATTTATTATAATTATTAAAAATTTCTTTCGTAAATACAACTTTAAAATATGTCTAAAACAAAATTATATATCATATTTATATATTATATTATATATATTATAATATATATATATATATATATATATATATATATATAATTAAATATATTATATATATATATATATATATATATATATATATATTATAATATATAATATTTTATATATATAATATATAATATATATATAATATATATAATATTATATTATTATATATATAATTAATATATTATAAATTCTGTATTTATAATTATCTATATATCTATCTCTCAGATAGAAACTTAAGTTTTACCATATAAAATATAATATATATATATATATATATTATATATAATTAGATGCAAAAATACATATCAAATATGATATACTAAGTAAATATTGCCTAATATATATTACATAATATATACTAAGCCCATTAATGTTTTGTAAAATATAATTAAGAAAACTGATTAAAAATTAAGAACAACTAATCAATAAAACTTATATCTCAAATAATATCTAATAACCGTTCTTAATATAACTTTCATTCATTCAACGTTATGAAAATACTTATTAATTATATCTAGGGCCAATTATATTAACAACAAATTACTAAATAAATTCTGTGTTTTTAAATTTATAGAATTAATCATATATTATATCCTTTAAATACTTGTTCAGTATAACACATATCTTTTCGATTTAACATTTTTCATAATTTTAATAATTTTACCCATATATTCTCTCTGAAATATATATGTAAGTTCTTGAAAATATATCTCCCCTGTCTCTTTTATTTCTTTAGTTTCTATCTCAACTTAAATAAATTAAACCTTTAGTGTTTATCGTTAATCATGCTCGATTTATATGTTTGATTGTGGATGCGCAAATTTGGCAATCATTATCACACATCATCATCATCATT
Source organism: Trachelipus rathkii (assembly GCA_015478945.1). Taxonomy (NCBI): domain Eukaryota; kingdom Metazoa; phylum Arthropoda; class Malacostraca; order Isopoda; family Trachelipodidae; genus Trachelipus; species Trachelipus rathkii. Next base: position 61,059 of record JABUQX010063021.1, on the reverse strand, counting down.
ACAAGAAACTCAGAGTCTGTAATTTTGATATTATTCATAATATCCACATTCATCCCTCTTTCTCTTCCACAAAATCTAAATTATGAACATTACATACTTAACTTTATTTATTTTTACTTACTTGTTTATAAATTTAAAATAAAATATATAAATATTCAAAAGTGTGCATGCAACTTCCCTTTACTTACTTATAACCTTTAACCTATTAATCTATTTCTAGTAAAAATCTGATCTTCTAATGGTCTCTGTTACACCAACCTTTAACAATTAATTAATAATTCTATTTCACATCATTCTTTATAACAATTACCTAATTTTTTTTCTTTATTTTCTCTTAGTATCAATATCGTTTTGAAAATAATATTTGTCAAAACAATTACATTACGTCCCAACCTTTATATTTGTATATTACTTAATAATAAATATATAATATAATATATAATATAATACATATATATATATTATATATATATATTAAATATATATATTAATATATATAATATATAATATATATATATATATAATTATTATATTATTATATATATATATATTATATATATTTATATATATATATAAATTACTATATATAATATATTACATACCATTATGTACTGGTAAATTTATCAAAATGCATATTTAAAATGAATATCATAATATATAACTATATAATATAAATTATATAATAAATATATATATATATATATAATATTAACTATAATATATATCATATAATTATAATATAATATAATATATATGTTTTAAAATCCAAAAATTACTTTCAGTACTTCAAATTTTATTACAAGTTGCAAATCAAGGTACAGTACAAGTTACATGTACACTGGTTTTATAAACTGCAAGTACATAATAATGATAATTTATCTTATTAACAGTTTCATATTAATTACTTACTTTTGAAATCAGTTATTTATATAATATAATTATAATATATATATTAATATTATATTATATACTTATATAATAATAATATTTATATCTATATATATATATAATACATTATTTATTTATATATATATATATAGTGTATAATATATATAAGTA
>JABUQX010063021.1:37500-50000 GCA_015478945.1 Trachelipus rathkii | reverse complement strand
TATATCCAAAATAAGAGATTTAACTACTGAAGTAGAAGTGACATTAGTAAATATTAGAGTGACGTCACTAAATTTTGAAAACATCAATTGGAATTTATATATATTGTATAGATACACTTGTGGTTGAGTACATGCTAGTGATCGCTTTATTATAGCGTTTCTCAACTATGGTCTGCGAACCCCTGGGTGATATATATATATATATATATATATATATATATATATATATATATATATATATATATATATATATATATATATATATATATATATATATATATATATATATATATATATATCTATATGCTACATATCTTATACTATATATATATATATATATTATGGGGGCGGCTCTCAATGGGTCCTAGGATAAAACTGTTGAGAAAAACGTGTTAGTGTATGTAGTATGCACGAAACATCAGGCCTATGGAGCCGGAGTCAGAAACCGGAGCCGCAAGAATTTGCGTGAAGCCAGAGCGGGGATGAAATTTGAGCTGCAGGAAAAAAGCCGGGTCAAAAAATTTGTTTTTCCTACAAAATAAAGGAATTCACAGCCGGAGTCAGATCCGGAGTTGCATAATTTTGATATAATTGAGCTGGAGCCGGAACCGGATACTTTAACATATTTGAGCCAGAGCCGGAGCCATAACGGATACTTTAAAATGATTGAGCTAGAGCCGAAGTCAGAGCCGGATACTTTTAAATGATTGAGCCGTAGCCGGAGCCGGATACTTTTAAATGATTGAGCCGTAGCCAGAGCCTGAGCCGGATACATCAAAATGATTGAGGCCGGAGCCACAGTTGGATACTTTAAAAATAATTGACCCAGTATTAAAACCAACAAAATAAAATCTAAATGCTCCGCAGCTATATACATAACACTACATTTATGTATAAGGCCGTTTATTTGTGTATACAAAGCTAATTACGATGAAATATTACTTTCAATGTGTACATTTGTATATATCAGATTGTATATTTGTACATACAACACTAAGAAGACGAAACCTTACTCTCTTTTATAATCTATTTACGAAATTAAAGGAAACACTATCGAATATCCGGTCGTAAACATAAATATTTTGTCATTAACTATTTAATAGCTATAAAATATTCAACCAAAATATTCAATTTCATATCCATAAAAAAATCTTTTTTTTTTTTTTTTTTTTTTTTTGGTGTCTCGAGTCTTGAGGGCAGTTCTTGAAATGACCTCAGGGTCAAAAATCTTCTTCAGATATAAAAACCTTCGTCCCAAAGACTTTTTCAATCTTCCTTATATTCAATATTGATAAAAAGATGACTGAAGATTTCTTTTTTTCTTTTTTTTTTTTTTTTATTTTTTTTATCTATTACGCTTTTATATTATCCTCCGATGATAGGAATTTGGAAACTTTCGTCTGGCCGTTGGGGAATGGAAGGGATGGGGGAAAGGAATGATGGAGAGAATCACCCTCCCCATGGCCCCACCCCTTCCACAAGAGAAGAAATGTTCCCTCAATTTCGGGGAAATATTTTTTCCTTATTTTCCCCAAAGATTGGTTTTAGAAACCGTTCCTTAAAAGCATATAGGATATTATTATTATTATTATTATTATTATTCTTATTATTATTATTATTATTATTTTTTATATATATATATATATATATATATATATATATATATATATATATATATATATATATATATATATATAATTATATATATATATATATATATATATATATATATATATATATATATATATATATATATATATATATATATATATATATATATATATATATATATATATATATATAGGCTTATATGTATTTCATTAACAGCAAAATATAATTTTTAAAATCAGATATCTCAAAAACTACAATAGCTACAGGAAAAAGGAATACATTGTTGGAATGCTGGTCCAATTTTAGTGGAAAATGTAAAAAAAAAAAAAAAAAAAAAAAAAAAAAAAAAATATAAACTAATAGCTGGGAAATACATTTTTGGAATCCTTGTAAATTTAGTTAAAAAAAATATAAAAAAAAATTAATAATAATAAATAAATAAAATAAATATTGGCTATTTTTTTTAGGAGCAGGGGACATAATATATATATATATATATTATTTGTAAGGTATTACGTTAATTTAGGGGCCTGTCCGTAGAGGAACAAACGAGGCACGCTTTCCATAGCCGTAGGGAGAGGCGGAGGAACCCCCGCGACACTCAAATACCAAAGAGCGGGGGCTCCGGAGAGTCCTACCGTAATGGTTCCCGGAAGGCCAGAGACCCCGACTCCTGCCATCGGTGCGGTATACCCTTGGGGTATTTTTTAGTAAAAAAAAAAAAAGCAAAATTAAATATTGTAGTTTTTGAGATTTTTTTTTTTTTTTTTTTTTATTTTCCGGACTAAATGGACCATCATTCCAGCAATGTATTCCTTTTCCTGGTAGCTGTTGTAGTTTTTGAGATATGAGATAATATAAGTATAAGAAATTTTTGCTGTTAATGAAATACATCTTTCCCATATATATATATATGTATATATATATAATATATAATATAATATATAATAATATATAATAATATATAATAATAATAATATATATATATATATATATATATATATAACTTCATGTAATAATAATAATATATGCCAATAATAATAATAACAATATAAAAATATATATATAATAATAATATAATATATAATATATAATAATAATAATATAATAATAACAATAATAATAATATATATATATATATATATATATGTCATAATATAATATAATAACATATATAATATATGTAACATATATATATATATATATATCTATATATATATATACCTATACTATATATAATATAATAATAATAATAATAATAATAAATGTATATAATATAATATATGTATATATATATGTATATATATGTATGTAATATTAATAATAATAATAATAATAATATGTGTATATATATGTATATATGTAATAATAATATATATATAACCAATAAATAATAATATGTATGTATAATAATAATATGTATATATATATATAATATGTATATGTATATATGTATATATATATAATAATAATAATAATATATGTAATATATATATGTAATATAATAATATATATATATATAAATATAATAATAATATATATATATAATATATATGTATATAATATGTATATATATATATTAATATATAATATATAATAATAATAACAATAATAATATAATAATAATAATAATAATAATAATATAATAATAATATAATAATAATAATAATAATAATATAATAATATATATATATATGTAATAATAATATATATATATATATATATATATATATATATATATATATATATATATATATATATATATATATATATATATATATATATATATACCTATATATATATATATATATATATATATATATATATATATATATATATATATATAGTTCCCTGTCTTTGCTTTCTTGTATATTAACTACAACCAAACAAACACAACTCAACCTATTACATATTTAAAAACTCGTAATAATTATTATCTTACTTTTACATCCTCACTCCATACAATTATTCATTCATACATTGACACTAGGATTGTCCGACAAACCACATCGGTGCGGTGCGGTACATAATTACAGCGTCCCGGTGCGGTGCGGAAAATTTCGTTGGTCGGCCAACCATAATTCACACACACACACACACACACACACACACACACACACACACACACACACACACACACACTTTACACACACACACACACACACACACACACGCACACACACACACACACACACACACACACACACACACACACACACACACACACACACACACACACACACACACACACACACACACACACACACACACACACACACACACACACACACACACACACACACACACACACACACACACACACACACACACACACACACACACACACACACACACACACACACACACACACACACACACACACACACACACACACACACACACACGCCTAAAGTTAATAATTAATAGTTTTGTGAATTGTCTAATAATTCTTTCAATATGTTTAAGCTAAACCAGGTTAAGTTAAGTTAAACTGTTAAACCAGGTTAGCATGAACCGGATATAAATTTTTTTTTTTCAAGAAAGCAAACAGACAGATAGCTTTTTAGATGTTTAATTAAGCAGGGAAGCGAATGAGTAGCTAAATCTTATGACAAAGCAGAGAAAACGTACAATAAAATTTTGGCAACTCCCCACTTCTGTTAAATATAATTTCAAATATGCTACAAGATACAAATCTATTTAAACATTTTTTTAATTGAGGTAATCATTATAGGTCCACGTGGCTTCTAATTACTAATTTGTTTTTTCTTTGTTTTTATTAAAAGTTTTTTTTGAGTACTCACCAGGCGTCGATGATCCATCGTATCGAAAGCAAATGACGGCTGAGATAACACTCAGCCATATCCATGGCTGAGTGAAAGCCATATCTGTAAAGATAAAGAATCAAACATTATTATTATTATTATTATTATTATTATTATTATTATTATTATTATTATTATTATTATTATTATTATTATTATTATTATTATTATTATTATTATTATTAATGTGGGCTAAAAGGACGAAAAAGTGTCCTCCGTATTTTTTATTATATAAATTGTTATTTTTAATATGTGTAATACGTAATATCGTTTACGAAATGAAACATTTTTGATTTTTTATTTGATTTTATTATTATTGATATTATTATTATTATTATTTCATTGATATTATTTATTAAACAATGCTAAAAATATAACCTATGACAGAATCTTGATTGCTATTGGCTATTATTATATAATATACTTCCAATATACAATACTTATTTTTACTTAATATTTTATGCAACAATCATTGTTACGTTTTGATTTCATATATCAATTATTAATTCCTGTAACGTATATATTATATTAAGTTTATTGAAAATTCCAGTATACTTGACCGAGTTGTTAACCAGTGTTGCCCACCTAGTAGTAATGCAAATATTCAGAGGTGGACCACACACACTCAATTAAAGTAGCTTTATTTTAATAGTAGCAGAGAAATAATAGATGTCATAATAAATAACAACTGAGAAACATAATAATTATTAATGGTCATTTTTATTATTAGTGGTTGGAAAATTTCAAAAAATCAGTAAAAATTAATAGAACACGCGTGATATTTTAGTAAAGTTTTGCCACTTAAAGTCCAATACGTACATACTAAGATCTATGCAATTTTAATGCTCTCATATCTAAATACATATATATTATATATTATATATAATATATATTATTAATAATATATATATATTATATATATATTATATTAAATATATATAATATAGTATATATAATATTATATATATAATATATATAATATAATTAATATACATAATATATTAATATAAAATTTATAATTATTCTATTAATATATATAGATATATATATATGAGATAAAATTTTGAAGAACAAATATATATAAAATATATATATATATTAATTAATATATTATAATATATAATAGTGATTTACTTAGGTGCTATATTCGTAAAATTCATCGTAGTATGTTGATAATCTAAATCTCTCATATTATTAAACCAGCATAATTTGATTTAAAGCTCAATTAATCTTTTCGAGGTCCTAAAAAGCTCAATTACAAATGTGGAGTTCAAATTTATAAGTATCTAAGCAATATCTGATAGTAACAATCTTAGCAATGATTCTTTGTATTTAGTTCTAATTGTAATATTGAATGTTTTACTGATTGGTTCTTATTATATATTAGCTAATTAATGGTAAAGAGGATAACTAATGTGATTAAGCTGCCTATTATAGTCATGCTTTTGAAAATAAAATATAAACCTACCCTATAAGAAATAATCCCAGGGAAGTGTGAGTTGAAATGATTCCGCAGCCCTGATTGAATCGACAGCCTTTTCAGTATAGTTATATTATATAATATATAATATATATATATATTATATATATATTGGAGGTATATATCTAATCTGGTTTTATAAGTCAAATGTGAATTCTGTATATACATACCTAACACAGTATAGATACATATATTACATAATTTTATTTATATATATACTATGATTCTCATTCCGAATTATGATGGCCTGGCAAGCGTACTTCTCCGAGTAAAAAAATGCTAAGTTGAAGCTCTTTTGAGTTTGCCTTTGTTAAAAAAGTTGCCATATATTTATCGAGTTACAAGCATAATTGTTACAAGGCTCCGAGTCATGAGTAAATTGCATCAAAGTTGCCAGATTGGCTTATGAATAGCTGTTTGGGATGCTTTGAAAGGAAGGAAATGTAGCAGTTTGCTTTATTATATTCTTCAAACTATTAATTTTATATATGAATATATTTTTGTGGTAATTAAGCAAAATGTATGAAAATCAGGGATGGCACGGAAAAAATCAATTGATATACAGTAAATCAACTGATTTTTTCACTTGATTTTTTGCTTCAAAAAATCATGATCTTTTGATTTTTTAGATTTTTAGCTTTTATAATATATTTTTTATTTATTTTTGTATATTTAAGTGATTTATAACTTCGGAGAGTGAGAGAGAGAGGTAAAAAATTAAGAATAATAATATTATAGCAAGGCTACTCTGGTCCAAATTCCTACACTATTGTCAACAAAGGATCATGTTTCAAACAGGTTTCTTTTATTTCTGATGTAACATTTATCAATATTACAAATAACACTCTTTAGTGTTGCTGTTTCATTGTGTCATAGACTATAGGCCCTATTTTAAGATTTTGATTTACATAGATTGAATAAAAAATCAATTCAAAAAATTCAAAATACTATATCGAACTTAAAAAAAAGTTTGTTTTCAAACACCCAATTCAATTTTGATGAGCTCGTATCGTCACGAATCTGAAAAAATTCCTTCCCTGATTTTGTCCATTGGTGTCTGATTTAAGGGGTTGCAACGATTTAATTATCACGATATAATAAATAAAAATTCTAATATAAAATTTTCATATTATTATATATAAGCGCAATAATAGTTCCAATAGTGGAGTTATTCAATAGAACTCCCCACGTGTTCTTTGTTCAACATTGTATTGGTAGCGTAAACAGTTATAATTGAAAACTTATAAGTACGTGAACTTATTTACAAAAATATAACCTTATGGTTAGTGAGAGTAACGATCTATATATATATACTATACAGGATCTCTCTCAAAATATATAATAAATAAGCTTATATATATTAATACTAAGAAAAAAAAATCTCTCAAATAAATATACCAATATAAATTTCTTTTTATAAATATTTACAAAAGCAATAAAAGGTAATTCCATAAACAGATGAATAAATATTTAAAAGAAAGTAAATATATCTAATATCTAATTATATAAATCATTAATTATTAATATATATATATATATATATATATATATATAATCACAGATAGGTGCGATAATACTCTCTTATATTAATACTCGTGCTGTTACGTTCTCTTTACGAGTTATTCATTAATAGAAACGATCGCGCTTTACCAACTCGTAAAGTTCTATTAAATTTATTTCGTTTTTTTTTTATGATTTTTTTTTTTATTGCGAAAATTGGTCAAATGATAGAAAGGGAATTATTAATTTTAATATATATTAATTATAATATACATAAAAATGATATATAATATATTTTATATATATAGTAAAATAATTTAATTATAATCAAAGTATTTGTATATATATTTGTTGTAACAATTCTTTCTCTCACTGTCCTCATTTCTACGAATATTTATTGCATTATTTTTCAATTATTCAACTAAATTAAAAGTGATGAACTAGTTTCGGGAGTTAGAGGAAAAGCTTGAAGTAGAATAATTTATAACTGGAATGAGATTATACCTCTTACAACATTCGTGTATTACATTTTTTTTAATAGTTGTTTTTTGTTTCCTAGGAGTCGTACAAATATTCCAACCTTGGATCATTAAAAAGTCCAGAGAATTCAAACATTTTATATCAAAATATATTAGCATTTTCATTAAAAAAAATAAAATATTTAAATAAATTCGAAAACTTGAAAAATTTATCTTTGCCAAATCGATGAAATGTAGTGACGTTATGGTTAAATTTTTCATTTTTGACTTTTTTGCGAATATAAATTCTTAGATGAATTGAAATTTATCAATATATATATAAACGTTTATATATAATATATATTTCTTATATTATATATTTCAATTAATTTAATTGATAATATTAATTTATTTACATTGTTTGCTTAGTTGTTTAATAAATTTAATATTATATATATGTGATTTATTATTAATATTATATATAGGTTAGCCAATTCAACAATACCATAATGAATTTGTCTTTTCTCTTATTACCCTCGTCATATACTTAATAAAGTGATTTAATTTTAAACTTCTCTCTTCTCTCTCTCATCTCTCTCCTCTATCTCTCTCTCCTCCTCCTCTCCTCTTATATATATTATATATATATATATTATTTATATATATTAATATATATATATATATATATATATTATATATATTATATACATTTTATTAATTGTTGCTGTTATATATTAAATATTATTTATATTATTATATATATATATAAATATATATTTTATATATTATATATATTATATATAGAGAGATAGTGTAATAAGAGATATATAATATGTGAGTAAGGATAGAGAAGGAGTAATAGAGATAAATCCGTAAGTATAATAAAGTTAACTGTAGTCTCCGTTGCTGAATAATATTATATAATTATATAATATATATTAATATATTATATTATATATATATTAATACTTAATATATTATTATAATATATATATTATTATATATAATATAATATTAAATTATATATATAATATATATTGAAAAGAGATGAGAGGTATGAGAATGAGAGGAAGATGAGAATGATATATGATCAGAATGGAGCAGAGAAGGTCTGATAGAGAAAGGCAAGAGGAAGACGAAGAACGGACTTGAGTAGCCGACGTGAGATAGAAGAAATAATGTGACATTATCCAAAACCATATTGAAAAATTATTTATCTCAATTCTTCCTTTTTAAACGATTACATTAATATTCACAAATTTAAATCAATCATACATTTTTGTTTTAATTTGTTCATTGATTGTTATTGTTACACAAAGCCAAATCCAAATATTAACAAGTTATTGAATATCGAAATTGCCACTTGTTTACTATTTGTTGGTTTAGTTGCACATGAATTACCTATTAGAGAGAAGAGAGAAGAAGAAGAGAAGAGAGAGAGATGGGAAGATGAGAGGTAGATGAGAGAGTGAGCAGATGACATAATGTGAAAAAGAGAGAAAAGCCCAAGAAGCCCGGTGATGGAGAGAGAGAGAGAGAAGAGAAGAGAGAGAGAGGAAAGAGCCAAAGTAATCTGACCTCATAAGTAAATTGACCAAAATTCTTACCAATAGCATTCCTTTTTATATCACCCAACTGACCCTTCCCTCTTCGTGGAATTATTAATGGCTCTCTCTTTACCTTTAACAGGAAATCATTAAAAATTAACTTCTTGCCAACCAAAAGCAACATTTTTTCGCTTAATATAGGGAAAATTTATTATAAAACAATAAAATTCTTTAAGAAAAAATTATTTCAAAATTTCAAATTTACTTTAGAAAAATAAAATACATATCGTATGTTAAATCAACTCGTGAAGGAAAGCTTTTGGAAATATTTTACCATCTCAGCGTCCGTACGTGACTTCACTGAGTATGTGAAGATTTTTATCTTTGGCACATTGAAAGAAATCAAGGGAAAGTAATAAATCAAGGCAAATATATGCTTTTTTAATTACTATAGCAATAATTTTTAAATAATTTGGAATAAATATTCAAATTTAATTAATATTTACATGATGAATAAAAATAATTAAGTAACAATAGTTTTTTAAAAAAAATATTCATACCTGGAAACTATCTTATGAACGAAGCGCTTTTGCCATATATAATATATATATATATCATATATATATCTAATACATTTATTATATATATATATATATAGTATTTATAGTATACTATATGTGTGAGTGTTATTATATATAGTAATATATAAGTTTGTTTCAAAATGCCATGACGTTAAGTCATCTGCATGTCATTGATATATTATTATATATATATATATATATATATATATAATTAATTATATTATATATATATATATAAATACATATAGTAAATATATAGTATTTATATAATTATGACTTCATATATGAAGTCTTTTATACTAGTCTATACTATATATATAATATATATATATATATATATATATATTATATATATATTTATTGAAGGCAATTATATACTGATTTAAATGATAAATCGAAAAGTAAACTTTTTTTTCGCTTCAGAAAAAAAAAATAAAAAAAAATATGGAAAAAAAAATTATCTTCATTTATTTTGAAGATTTTGAAATGGATTTCGAATCCCTTTTCTCCTCGAAAGGAAATTGAACTCATTTTTTTTTTTTAATTATTATTTTTTTATTTTCTTTTAAATTTTAAAAAGGATTCGAACCATATTTTCTGGGCGATTAAAAAAAAAATAAATATAAAATTTCGAACATTTAATCGATTTATTATTAGTTTTTTAACAGGACTGAGAAAATCGGCTATGAGAACCCTATTCCGGTTTTGGATTTCCGATTCCGAATCCTACTATTGTGAATTAAATTGTCTGATTTATATACCGGTTCGGGGCTCCGATTCCAACCATTGAATTTCATGAATTTCAATCTTTCATTTTTTTTTCTCCAAATTTCATTCATTTTTCAAATTGCATTTGTTTTTCAAATATTATCCTTTTTCTCAAATTTCATTCTTTTTTTTAAAATTTCATTTTATTCAAATTTCATTCTTTTTCTCAAATTACATTCTTTTCAATCTCCATTCTTTTTACATTTTTTCAAATTTAATTTTTTTTCAAATTTCGTTTATTTATTAAATTTCATTCTTTTCAAACTCCAATTCTTTTTTTCAAATTTCATTTTTTTTTGAAAATTTCACTTTTTTCAAATTTCATTTTTTTTCCTTCAAATTTTATCCTTTTTTTCAAATTTCATTCTTTTCGAATTTCATTTCTTCAAATTTAATTGTTTTCAAATTTCATTCTTTTTTTCGAATTTCACTTCTTCAAATTTAATTTTTTTCAAATTTTATTCTTTTCAAACTTTTCTTTTTTCCAATTTTTTTTTTTTTCAAATTTCATTCTTTTTTTTCAAATTTCATTCTTTTTCCAAGTTTCATGTTTTTCAAATTTCATTCTTTTGTTCAAATTTCATTCTTTTCTCAAATTTCATTTTTTTTTTAAATTTCATTTTTATTAAAATTTCACTTTTTTCAAATTTCATTGTTTTTCTAATTTCATTCTTTTTTCAAATTTCATTTTTTTTCTTCAAATTTTATTCTTTTTTGCAAATTTCAATTTTTTTCAAATTTCTTTCTATTTTCAAATTTCACTTTTTTTCAAATTTCATTTTTTTTTCAAATACATTTTTTTCAAATTTCATTTTTTTTTTCAAATTTCATTTTTTTCAAATTTCATTGTATTTCACGTATTAAATTCCAGTTCAAATTTTCCAAATCGGTCTCCGATTCCTATATCAGCTCCGGTTCAAAGAGACCGAATTCCGATTTCGATTCAGATTCCAAAGTTCTCGTTAGAAACAAATAAAAATAAAAATTTAATCTTTGTTTTGTAATTAGTATGAATGAATTATGAAATAAAATTACAAAATAGCAAATATAAAATTATGTAATTAAATTAGCATAAATATATAATTACTTACATAAATAAATATATAATTACTTACATAAACTTGCATAAATAAATATATAAATTACTTACATAAACTTTTCTTACATTTTTATCTTTAGAAGAATAATAAAATACACGAAATATTTACTTTTAAAATTATGATTTTCTTTTTGTTAGCAAAGAAAAGCAAATAAAACAATAAAAACAACAAACCATATAAACAACAAACAATATAAACAATATTAACTACGCAACAAATTGGTGCAAACTCTTAGCAATTCTCTTTCGAGAGTAATTAACACAAAATTAACACCTATTAACAAAATTAAAGGGGAGGCATGAGGCTAAGGAGTTCATAAGAGAGCGGTGTCCATTGTAATTGCAAATAATAAAAGGAGAGAGAGAGAGAGAGAGGAGAGAGAGAGACGAGAAAAGAGAGATATTGAGATTGGAATTTTGAGATTGGAGAAGGAGAAAAGTGACGAGAGAGGAAGTGATTTCCAGATGAAAATTGAGATTGAGAGAGAAAGAGAAATTGAGAGGAGAGAGGAGAAGAAGAGAGAGAGAGAGATGAGATGGGAGAGAGAGAAAAGGAGAGAGAGGACAGACAGAACAGACAGACAGCAGACAGACAGACAGACAGACAAGACAGACAGACAGACAGACAGAG
>JABUQX010063021.1:20000-32500 GCA_015478945.1 Trachelipus rathkii | reverse complement strand
CCACATTCGTGATTTTTTAATAGATTTCTGTCTGGAATTTGGTTACAAATCGATGCATCGTTGGGACTTCCGGGGCGCACACACACACGCACAGAGAGATATATATATATATCATATATACCCATATGCTTAACCTTATAGCCCATATATAACGCTATATATGCTCCTGCTGCTAGCCCGCTGCCAACGCTAACGCTGCCCCTTTGCCGCTATGCTATCATATGGTATTTCTCCAATATATATGCGCCCATTTAGGTTACGTCTTTTTTTTTTGGCTGGTACGTTTTTCGGAGTTTTATTAATAATGAAAACGTTTAAATTCCCATATAAAGGAGAAATTAACGTATTCAATATTCATGTTATGTAGTTCAAAAAAAATTATTTACTTTTATTTTTATTTTTTTAAACAATTATATTTAGTCAATTATGATTATGATGATAAAATTCTCTCTCTCTCTCCTCATCTCTCTCACTCTCTCTGATATATCCTAATCTTTAAGCGAATAACGTAAAAGAACAATTGTTCTCATTTGCAACGCGCAGGGGGTATTTGGAACAGCGCTCGGCAACGGTCTACCATGCTAAGCACGCCAGCCTGCGTGCATCTACCCTGTGGTATTGTTTTAGTTTTTATTTAACTCAATAAATTTCTAATGAAGCAATAATTTAACTACAAGATAAAAATATTTTTAAAAAAAAAAAATCTCTCACTTAAGTTAATATATATATATATATATATATATATACACACACATAAATCTCTTATTTATATATATATATATATATATATATATATTTAACAAGTATATATTTTCCAGTGCAACCTTAAAATTTATATATGGACAAATATATAATATATATAGCAACTTTCCATATATATATATATATATATATATAGCAAGCCAATATATATGCTATCTTATATATGCTGCTGTAACTCCAACCAGCAACAACTATAGCTCTTTATATAACTGTATGCCCCTTATATACGCCTTCTTCTTTGCTGCTGCTGCTTTTCTGCAAAAAAATCACCAACCTTATATATATATATATTAAATTACACTTTTACTTGACCAAAGGAACGTTATTTTTAAAAAAGTTATACTGCTTCGACTTTCTTAAAATAAATTGAAGTTTATTTATTAATTTTTTTACCTAGATTTTAAAAATTTTAAACAAAGTGTAAATAAGCTAAAATTTTTATAAGTCAGTGAAAAACGATACCAAGGAGACACGAATATATATCTATCATATATATATATATATATATATACTCTTATATATATAACCTTATATATATATAGTATATATGCTATATATCTTGCCTATGGGAGGTAAATATGCTGCTATATATATATATATACTGCTGCTGCTGTATGATATATTACTATATATATATAGGCCCTGCTATGTTTACGACTCCGTCAGTTGATTTTTTTTGTTTTTAACATAAATTACACAACTACTAATAATGGATTTAAAGTGGTGACGGACATGATTCAAAAGTTAGAAATATTTTAAATAATTTTTTTAAAAATCACGTTTATATTTTAAAAAAAATTCAAAAAATGAAATATCTCGAGAAAAGTACGATACTTACAGAAAAACCAATTACATATTTGGAATCGGCATGTATAAACACGACATTATTACAAAAAATATATATATATAAAAAATCAAATATGGAAAGCTCTCAAACATAACAGGGCCAAACCAATTACATATTTGGAATCGGCATATAAAGCATTACCAAAATGTAAAAAATATTGGGGGGCTCCTGAACACAGGGGAAGGACGTTTTCCATACCCCCGTAGAGAGGGCTGGAACTTGTGACTTTCAAACCTGCCAAAGAGGGGTTCCGGGAGACCTCCCTGGAGAGGAGAAATGTGAATCTACCCAATCTTCAGGCCAAACCAGGCCAGAGACTGGGCTTTCTATCTTTGCGGTTTGCCCTTGGGTATTCCTTTAGTTAAAAAAAAAAAACTGACTGAGTCTTAAAACGTAACAGGTTCTATATATTTTGAATCATGTCCGTCACCACTTAAATTAATTGTTAGGATCATATACTCGAGGAATATATGAAAAAAACAAGACAAAATATCAAGGCTGACGGGTCGTGGAAACGCAATGGAGCTGCATAGCCATGTAGCCAGCCAGCCATGCAGCAGCCAGCCAACAACCCAGCCCTTCTTTATAGCAGCCAACCAGCAGCCAATATGCCTTGCTATCCCTTGTAACTCCCTTATATATCATGCTCTTACCATTTCAGCTGTATATATGCTTAGCAGCCAGCATGGCCATATGCCAGCAGCCATGCTGTAGCCAGCCAGCCAGCCAGTGGCAGCCAGCCAGACGCCAGCCAGCTAGCATGTAGCCAGCCAGTAATGGCAGCAGCCAGCTATTCTCCTATCTGTATGAATGCTACCGTAACCAATATGTGCTTTATAACAACCAATAGTATATTGTATAGCCAACAGCATAACTCTAACCTGTGCATAATAACTCTTCTGCTCCTCTCTGTATATATATGTATATATATATAAGTTTAGTTAGGTTAAGAAGTTATGTTCGCGGCTAAGTTACACGTTCAGGTTACATGAATTTAAATAAATAATGAGACTATAATTTTAATAACTTTATAAGGCATCTGACATATTTATTAAAAATACAGTTTTTTCTTTGACTTTTATGAAATAAAAATAATGATTTCGGAAGCAATCGATATGGATAAAAATAATTCACACATAATTGAGAATATATATATATATATATATATATACTTATATACCTGCTGTATATATATATATCATATAATATAATAATAATATCATAATATCATATATAATATAATAATATATAACAACAATAATATAATACATACTATATATTACTATATATGTATATATATATAGCAACAGCAACTCATACATATATCTCTCATATGGAATGTGTGTATAATAATAACTTAGCAACAGCAGCCAATATATATATATATACTTCATTTCATTCGAAATCTGTAATAATAACAATAATATATATATATCATGTATTAATAATAACATATAATATATCTCTCATATATATATAATAATAATAATAGTAAAATAAAGGGGATTATCACGTGATATCTCTCGAAGGCTAAGGATGGTTGCAGAGGCTGATGAATAACATATATGGAATCAGCGGATGAAAGTTTGATGGAAAATGCAAAAAAAATTTACTTTTTTTTTTTTAGTTTATATCTCCAAAACTACGATAGGTGAAGAAAACTAATAACATATATGAAATCAGCGTATAAAATTCTTTTAGGGGCTCGAGCCGACGATGACGGTGGGACAGAGGGGGGACATTTTCCCTTTTAGCCAGAAGAGCCGGAGGAACCCCGCGACACTAATACCAAGGCAGGAGAGGGTTCGGAGCCTCCCCGGAGAAATAGTCCTACCCGTCTATTCCCCCAGGGGCCAGGGGGCTGGCCTCTCTATCTTTGCTGAGGTTTACCCTGGGTATTCTTTTTAGTAAAAAAAAAAAAAAAAATCTTTTTTTTAATACACATATTTCATACGCTGATTCTAAATATGTTATTATTTTTTTTCTTGTACCTATCGTAGTTTGGAGATATAAAAAAAATAAAAAAAAATGCAAAATTTTTCTAAACATTTTCCATACAAAATTTCATACGCTGATTCATCTATAATGTTATCAGTTTTTCGCTGGCCACCTATCTTGGTTTTCCCGAGAATATCGTGCCGGGTAAGCTTTAAACTTTGGTTTCACCTAACATACTTATATAATATATATATATATATACATATATATATATATATATGTATGTATATATACATATATATATATATATATATATATATATACTATATGCTGGCCACCTCATCTTTCTTATATATATATGGCACACCACCGCTCTGCTGAAATTAAAATATAATACTTATATATATGCTATATATATATTCAACGCACGATGACTCGGAGTTATCAGAGAGTGGTCAGCTTTCAAAAGCTATCTGAAGTTGAGAGTCAAAAGGCGGATACAGTTCTTGAAAGTAAAAATAAATTATCAAAATACGAAATAACTTTTTGATTTTTTTCTATTTAATTTTAAAAGTGAAATTCTTGTCATTGTCAACCTTTTTGCTTTCTTTTAAACTTTTTCATATATATCATATATATATATATATATAATAATAATATATATATATATATATATATATATATATATATATATATATAACTCTAACCTATATATACTATATATATTATACATATATATATATATATATATATATATATATATATATATATATAAATGGCCTTTCTGTTTTCTTCTTTATCCTTTTATAATATATACTTATATATATATATATATATATATATCCTTATTGATTATATATATGGATCCGTTATATTATTTTTTTCATATATTGTTATTTTATGATACTAACAATAAAATTTAGTGGGAATAAACAGGATCAAATAATTTTACATACAAAATAAAAGGTTATTATTTCATAAAATCGAACTTTTTAATCATCGTACGTTTAGCAATTACAAAATTCCGAAAAGACTCGGTAATATTTTCGGAAATGAAAAAATCTCATTTAGAAAACCCCTAAAACAAGAGAAAAAAAAGTTACTGCAAAGTAGATCCATCTAGGTTAGGTATAGGTTTACTGTATCGTCGATCCCTATAGGTTAGGAATAGGTTTACTGCAACGTCGATCCATGTAGGTTATGTTTTAGCTTAGGACCCTCCTAGTTCATTCAGGTTATAAGTTTGTAAGTATATCCAGAATCAATATATGAAAAAAAAAAAATCAATATGGGCCGAATTTTACCCCGAAACATTATATTTTACCCTACCTTAAATTCTTTCACGTTTTAACATTAAAAAACATTTTCTTTCTCTTGCAAAATGTACGTTCTTGCTTACTTTATTATTTAATTTTTAATATTTTAAAATTTCATATCTTTCTTATTACAATTTTAATTTATTGTTAGTGTCATATATATAGTATATACTAGCAATAAATGAAAAAGAATTCATAAAACAAAATTAACGGATCCATATAAACTCATAAGATTATATATATATATATATATATATATATATATATAACTTTGTGTTGTATATATATATATATGCCTCACTTATATATCTATATACTATATATCTTTATATACCATATGCTCTGCCTGTATATATATTCAGATATATATATGCTTTCTTATATTTTTGTTCATTGTGTGTGTGTGTGTGTGTGTGTGTGTGCGTGTGTTTGTTCGTTCTGAATCATTTTAACAAAAATTCTACCTATCTAGGTGTATATGCTTTTGGCGTCTTTGTAGTGTGTGTGTGTGTAGGTATGTGTGTAAGGTGTGTATCGTGTGTGTGTGTGTGTGTGTGTGTGTGTGTGTGTGTGTGTGTGTGTGTGTGTGTGTGTGTGTGTGTGTTGCTAGGTTCCCAGCCTCCCCCTCCCACTGTCAGCCGACTCACGAAAAATATAAAACTATTTCGAGAGAAAAAGAAATGAGAAATACAGATTTAGATTGTATTTACCGGACACAAATATTACGAATATAGAGATAAATGGAACTAAGAATATTACATCGTTTATTTTCATGCCAATTTTACGCTGAAATAAACGACTATGTAAGGATAATATGTGTATAATAAATAATATGCTAGTAATTCGATCCTAACACGTACATGATTGAACCTCTTGGGACAAGAGACAGATACTTAGACCAGTGATCTCCAAACTTTTTTGATTGCTTACCCCTAAGACGAAAATAATTATAAGTTGTACCCCCTATAGGCCTAATAATATAATATAATATAATATAATATAATATAATACACAGCGACTAATGAGAAAACCTCTCACCGGATCATACATTCGCGCAAGTGATCTTGAGCCTACTTCTTTGGCGTACCCCCAAGTAACACTACGCGTACCCCCCGGGGTACGCGTACCCCACTTTGGAGACCACTCTCTTAGAACAATAAAGATTGAAGTAGTGTTGGTCGAGAACCGGAATTTTACGCACCGCATCACACCGCACCGCACCAAAAGTCAATTTTGTCGCACCGCACCTCTATGTTTCAATTAGCACCGCGCTCCGCACCATGCACCGCACCTCCATATTTCAAAAAATTGCATCGAACCGGTACACTGGATTTGCTTGGCGCACCGCACCGCACGCACCTGGTGCGTCGGCCAACCCTAGATAGAAGATTCCTGCCTGCTGTAGTAAATTTTGCATTAAAACAATGGACTTAGGAAACATGGAAATGTTAAAATGAAGCTGATTGAAAAAGAATAATAGTTTGGGCATCATATAGTATATTTCGACTAAGCCAATTGAATTCGATGGGTTCAGTTCAGGCTACGGTAGTTATTAAGGTAAAATTGCATGTTATGACCCCTTACAAACTTATTAGAGCTTGTAGTGTGGTTAGCATGTACCTTAGCTATAGTTTTTTTTCTTTTGGTAGTAGACTATGTGTATACTATTAAAGTTATTGACAAGCCTTAGATTGTTGTGTGGATTTTGTATGAGGATGCTGGGTGATAGATTCTATTTACTCTAGTTAACTGGGACAGTCTCCATAAACCCATATAGCTTCTTAATGTCTCTATACTTTCAAACGTTTAAATGTTAAAATTCTCAATACAAAATTCTAGTCTTTTAAGTGAGCAATTGTTTAAAAGAATGACAATAACCATAGTAAAAATATACCGGGCAATAACCTCCCAAGATACTGAAAAACTTTGAACCATAAAATTCTAGTAACCCATATATTTTTAAATCATAAGGCTTGGAAATTAGTTCCCTACGTATTAAAAAATAATAGTTATAGTGACTATTGTACTCAAAATTTTGTGCCTTGTATCAAGCATGGTTACGTGGTCATTATATAAGTAAATAAATGCCTTTAGCCCATAACTAAGCCTTTGGGAAGCTGTAGAGTCCCAATTTGGCACTGCTCAGTAACACCCACAAATTAACAGTGTTCCACTCTGGGATAATTTTGAAGTAGAATATGTTTTAAATTTTTAAGTTTAAATTTTCAATTCTTATTTTAGATTTTATCATCATAGCTAGTTTTATGTGAACTAAAAAGCTTTTAGTATTGGGTTCAGATTAGTTTTCTTGTGAGATCAGGGCTTTACATTACATCAGAATTTTAACATAGAATATAGCTTAGAATCTTTTAGTATTTTGTTTAGTTTAGTTCAGCTTGTGTTTGTGTGTGTCTATGAGTGTGTGTGTGTGTGTGTGTAGGTGTGTTTGTGTGTGTGTATTTGTGTGATTGTTTGATATGAAATGGAGTGGATTTTATGTAGACTTTCTGTTAGGGTGACATAGATGGCTAGATCCCCAGTACATATGCTCTTGTACTCCCTTAATATATATATATATATGCTTATATATATAACGTATGCTTATAACCAGCGCGCCCGCTAGCCTGTAACGCGCTCGCTGCTGCTGCTGCTGTAGCAACATAGCCCAACCTTATGCCAACCTTGCGCGCTGCGCTTAGCCAGCGCGCCATCTTGCGCCAGCAACAGCCGCCATGCCGCGCTGCTGCCTTAGCAATGCGGGTAGGTCAAAAAATATGGGTTTTAATTCAGCTTTATTATCGTGTGTGATTACCATTTACACAGTACCAACTTCAAAAGGTACCTTCTTTCCGGACTGTCACACACTTTTAGCCAGCGTTCGTACCACTGCTCGAAACATCGCTGTCATTAAATTGTCAAATTATAGAAACATTCAATTTGATAATTTAGGAGGTGTATGGTGATGAATCATTACCGCGAACCCGAGTTTACGAGTGGTATACGCGCATTAAAGATTCCTCTCCCAGGAGCAGTGTGAAAATTTGGGCATTGCACCAGGACAATTCCCGGCATCGTTCCTCCTGGTCTCTCAATATCTGAAGAAGAACAGCCACGTACCTGTGCTTCCTCAACCTCCTTACTCCCTTCCATCCAGATTTGGTTCAGTTGATTACAATCTTTTTCCCTCAAATGAAGTATTTATTCAAAGTGCTACGACGCGTGCGTTGAAAGAGGTAACAAAAGATGACTTAAGTCATCTTTTGTTACCTCGTCCATACAGCACTGCGAAACTGCAGCCAAAATTTCAGAACTAAGCCACACCTACTAAACAGCATTACTTATTTCCTTGTCTCTCTCTCTCTCTCTCTCTCTCTCTCTCTCTCTCTCTCTCTCTCTCTCTCTCTCTCTCTCTCTCTCTCTCTCACTCTTATATATATATATATATATATATATATATATATACCAACCAACAACAACAATAACTTATATATATATATATATATATATATAACACATATATAAATAACATCTTTATATATACTTATATATATATATATATAGTAGGGATGGCCAAAAATATCGATATATCGGAAAATATCGATATTTTGACTCAATATCGACTATTTTTGGGCGATATTTTCTTGGGCGATATATCGATATTTCGATATTTTTCTTAATATCGAAAGCCGATATTCCTTTCAAAAAAATTTTTAAAGGCCGGAAAAAATAAAAATCTCAAAGCTCCCCTCTCCCGACACCCTGAAGTAATGAAACTCTTTTCCCCAAATATTTCGTTTCTTCGTTCGTCCCCCAATATCATTATAAAATAAACCGAAAATTGGGGTTTTTAGATTTTCGTCTTTTCGGGAACCAAAAATAGCACATTTTACATAGACATAGCCAAATTGTCTTCTGAGTATTCACTAATCACTATTCACTTATTCAGTGATCCAAGTGGATAATGCGACACAATAAAATTTTGGAATGATATTAAAAATAAATGCTTTCCCTACTATATTTATGTTGGCAATGAAAAATATCTTACTGTAAATGCGACGTCAGGCTCGTCAGAACGACCAGTATCATTATTAAACAATGTTTGCTCAAAGGAAAGGAATAGATTGACTTCCACGCATCTCACTTTTTTATCCTTTTAATACCATTTGATGATAAGTGTTGTGCTTTATATATATATATATATATATATGCAACTGAATATATCTCTCTATACTAATATATATATATATATATATATATATATATATATGCCTCATCATATATGCTATGCTGTGCTGCTGCTGCTCTGTACCTGCCCTATTCATATATGCCCCTTGCTATATATATATAGCAGCGCCATACTTGCTGCTGCTGTAGCACTGCTGCTATAACCCAACATATAACATATTATATATATAACATATATGCTGCTGCTTAACACCTTTGCTGCTGCATATATATAATTAAGGGTAAATAACTTGAGTTACATTGAATAAAAAGGAAAGGAATTAAAAAATAGTTATCATAGTTCTATCTCCCTATCATGCAAATATTTTATAATTTATTTATTTATTCTGAGAATGGAAGAAGAAGACTTTACAGTCACTCAAGGCTAGTCTGATCCTGATTTACGTGTAGCTCTGTGAAGTGTGTTCAGTACGTGTCAGTGTGGACGAAGATAATTATTGCAGAAATCTAATACCGGAACAGGACTCCTGTGAGTTGGTTTACAGTTAACATACCGAGGTACTTGAGTAGTCTAATCGATCTACTGGCGTTACGATTGTTTCCTTAAATATGTAATTAACTAAAATTAACCATTTTATAATAGCTATTACTAAAGGGTTGGTATTTGGGGGTACATCATTACAGCTTTTCCTATGATAAGTCGTCTGACATCAATTCGAACTTCTTAAATATTATTTCATTTATTATTAAAACTTAATGAATTTTCTACAAAATAGACTTCAGAATGTAGTCCCTGTATCAGTTGTCTATCGTCCAATTTAAATTAATTTCATTGTTAGAATCAATGTTTATTTTGTACTTAAATAAGAAATCATTTTGAAGATTCCTAGCTTCATTAATACTTAATAATTATTTTCATTTTTAATCCGAAAAAGAAGTTATTTATATGATTATTGTTTAATTTTCTAGTGAAACACGATTTTCTTATTTAATTGACGAATGTTTTAGGAGATAACTGGGTAAATGATGATCAGTGAATGAAGATAGAGAAATAAACGATATGTAGTATAATAATACATAGCAGGAACTAAAAGCTTCCAACTTGTATTGACAGTAGTGAAACAAGGTTGAATGGTCTGAAGATTCAATTTCCAGAGTATAAAAGCCTCTCTCTCTCTCTCTCTCTCTCTCTCTCTCTCTCTCTCTCTCTCTCTCTCTCTCTCTCTCTCTCTCTCTCACACACACACACACACCTACACACACATACACACACACACATATATATATATATAGTGAACATGAATAGTGATAGTGAATGTGTGTGGGTTTGATGGTGTAAGAAGGAATAACTATTATGGGGATGAGGTAATTAGTAGGGAGGAGGCAATAGATAGAGTGAGAAATTTTAAAAATGGTAAATCTGCAGGTATAGATGGAATTACTGGTGAAATGATGAAGAATGGAGGCGAGATTGCGATTGACTGGGTATGCAAGTTGTGTAACAAAGAGTTTATGGAGGGTATAGTTCCAAAGGATTGGAGGAGAGCAGTAATAGTACCCTTACATAAGGTGCAAAGGATATAAGGGGAATTGTAGGAACTATAGGGGAATTAGTTTGAGTGTTATAGGGAAGATGCATGCTGGTAATTTACCTAAGAGAGTGCTTCAAGTGACTGAGGGACTGATTGGCGAAGAATAAGGAGGATTTAGAAGTGATAGAGGATGTGTAGATCAAATTTTCACTTTGAAATAAATGATTGAAAAAATGAGAGAAACGAAAAATAAATTATATTTAGGATTTATGGACTTGCAACAGGCGTATAACAGGATTAACAGGGAAGCTCTGTGGCAGGTGTTAGTGATATATGGTATTGGGTGGTAGGCTTCTGAATGGAATCAGGATATGTAAAATGAGGGGGTTGAGAGTAAATGTAGATAAGATTAAGGTTATGATATTGAGTGAGAAGATTCAGCGGTGTAATGTCATGTTAGATGGTGAGCAACTGGAACAAGTATCTGAGTTTAAAAATTTAGGATACATGTTGGATGAAAAGGGAACGGATGATATAGAGTGTTGCATTAATGTTGTGAATGGTAGGAAGGTGGCTGGTGCAATTTGTTGGATACAAAGAGACTAAGTCTTGAGTGCGCCAGGAATTTGCATGAGGGTATGTTGTTGCCGGTGTTAATGTCTAATAGTGAAATTATGGTGTAGAATATATGGTATAGATCTAAGGTACAATCTTATCAAATGGACAAACTTATGGATAGTTAAGTGTGAGAAGAATTGTTAAAATGAGGAATGAACGTGTTAGAAAGTTGTGTGGTGTGAAGAAAGACGTAAATGAGAAAATAAACGAAATTGTATTAAGATGGTTTGATCAAATGAAAAGGATGGATGATAGGTTAAGCGGATGTATAGTGGTGAGTGTGCTTGGAATCTACCGGCTGGGAGACGGAATAAAATGTAGATTGAGTCAGTAAATGAATGTCTGAAGGAAAGAAGTGTGAGCTTGACAGAGACGAGAAGAAAGGTGCATAATAGGAGTGAATGGCGGAGTTTTATGAGGGGGTGTGGTTGTGGTCGCCTGACCCTGGGGATGAACCCTACATTGACGAGATACCACAGTGGGAGTTCGTCGCGGTCTTGTGAAGACTTAGGGTAGATTTTTTTTACTTCGACGTGCTCTCACCTAATATGGAGGGGATGGTAGGGATTTCCTTTCAACTTACATCATGTTCATCTACTACTTTTCTGTTTTCGGTATATGTTGCGCACCTTAACTCCAATCTACGGAGAGGAGGTGGATGATATAAATATATATAATATATATTAATTATATATATATTAATATATATATTATAATATATATAATATATATATATATATATATATATTATATCATATATAATATATATATATATATATATATATATATATACTATATATATATATTATATATATATATATATATATATATATATATATATATATATATATATATATATATAATATATATAAGTATATATATATATATAGTATATATATATATATATGATATATAATATATATATTATATATATATATATATATATAATATATATATACAGTAGCACCTCGCAATAACGGCTACTCGCTTAACGGCGTTTCGCAATAACGGCGCTCTTAACTACTCAGTGTTGTGCAGAAAAAAACGCACGCACGAACAAATAGACGCTATCGCCAAACTGCGTTGCAGCGTATTGCGATGCATACGGTCAGTTTGTTTACAGTCTTCATGTGTTCTGCATATATCTGGCAATTTTCCAAACTTTATACTGTATAATCAATTTATTAAGTTAAAAACGCGCTCTATGAGACAGATTTCTTTGTTGTCATTCTTCAATAGAGCAACATCGCAACCTTCAATTGAAACGTCTAACCTGTCATCAACTTCAGATTCTACACCAAC
>JABUQX010063021.1:2500-7500 GCA_015478945.1 Trachelipus rathkii | reverse complement strand
TCACGCTTCCTTCCAGAAGTTTCCTATTCCCTTGTAAGTCCCCATTCATCCTCCTTCCAAGCTGTTCATTTACCTTTTTTTTTCTTCTACGTATGCACCTTTTAGATTCCTTTTTTCCTCCTTATATAATCCCAAACATCTTTCTTTTAAAACCTCATCATTGGCATTTAGTACATTCAACCACGCTTCTTTTTTAGTTTTAACCTCTTGCATCATCTCTTCATTCAACCGCTCGCTGTTAACATTCGTACTTGCTACTTTAGCACATCCACACACTTCTTTTGCACTGCTAAAAACCGCTTCCTTCATTTGCTTGCAGATTTTTCAGTTTCAACTTGTTCACATTCAATTGATTTACTTCCTTCCTTATCATCTTCCTCTCCATCCAAGCCGCCACTAACTTAATTTTACATAAAACAACATAATGGTTCGATAATCCCATTCCTAACTCTTCACTGATTTAACATCCAACACAAACTTCAACATCTCCTTCTTCACCAACACAAAATCAATCATACTTCACTCGAACCATCTCTGCCTACAACCAACTCTAGATATACTTTATGAAATACTCTTGTATATATTATATAATATATTAATATATATATATATATATATATTATATATATATATATATATATATAAGATATATATATATATATATATATATATATATATAATAATATATATATATATCTCTTTTTCATTTTAATTTTCATTTTCATTTTCTTTTTCTTTTTCTTTTTCTTTTTCTTTTTCTTTTTCTTTTTCTTTTTCTTTTTCTTTTTTCGTTTTCTTCTTCTTCTTCTTCTTCTTCTTCTTCTTCTTCTTCTTCTTCTTCTTCTTCTTCTTCTCTTCTTCTTCTTGACGGATCCTCACATACTTGGGGTGGGGTGCGCAGACATGCACCGCAAACAGAATAGTCAAGTAGACCTACATAACCTGAGTCGAAATAAAAATCCCTTTCCCATACCCTTAAGTTCAAGCCCGTCGCAGTCAAAACCCATCCATGCAGCATCCCCCCTCCCAAACAGTGGTATCTTTTCAGTATCAGAGTTCGTCTCCCTGGGTCGGGCCAACAACAATGCCCTCTCACAAAACCCACATCATTCACTCCTATTATGCATTATTCTTCTCGCTTGTGCTAAATTCACACTCCTCTCCTTCAAACATTCTATAACTGACTCACTCAATCCACTTTTCCTTAGGTCCCTCCAGCCGGTCGTTTCCCCCAACACATTTGCCACTATACAACCACTTAACCAATCCATTACAATCCATCCTATGCAAATGAAAAAAATCAATTTAATACACTCTCATTTATTCTCTCATTAACATCTTTTGTTACACCACACAACTCTCTAATACGTTCATTCTTCATTTTATCAATATTACTAACACCTAACACCTCCCCTTAAGATTATCCATCTGAACTGACTATACTATACTATACTATACTATACTATACTATACTATACTATACTATACTATACTATACACTAGGAACAACATATCCTCATACAGAACCTTAACGCACCCAAAACTTTGTCATTTTGCATTCACTAAAGATTTAATTTCACCAGCCACCTAACTACCACTCAAGATCATCCGTTTCCTTTTCGTGCAACATACAGGTTAAGTATTTAAAATATGATACTTGTTCCAGTTGTCTATCATCCAACATGATCGCATACTATGGACTCTTCCAACCTCCCATCATCACTTAGCTCTTATCTATATTTACTCTCAATCTTTCCTTTTACAAACCCGGAGGAACCACTCTACTAATCTTCTCAAACTTTCTTTAGATTCACTACACTAAAGCAAAATTATCTGCACAAAATAAGCAGGGCAACCTCCACTCTCTTCCATTCTCCATCAGTCTGACGCTCTCCCCGGCTATCCCTACCATAAATTCCATCCCACAATCTATATATAAATTAAATATCCATGAATACATAACACATCTTGTCCTCACTCCGCTATTAATATTAAACCATTCACCCTCCACTCCATTTATTCTTACACAAGCTTCACTATTAACATACATAATTTTAATTCCATTTAAATGACTACCACCAACACCATATATCATTATCACCAACCACAGAGCTTCCCTATTAATCCTCTCATACGAATTTTGCAAGTCCATAAATCTTTAATAAAATTTCCTCATCCTCTCTCTCTCTCTCTCTCTCTCTCTCTCTCTCTCTCTCTCTCTCTCTCTCTCTCTCTCTCTCTCTCTCTCTCTCTATCTATCTATCTATCTATCTATCTATCTATCTATCTATCTATCTCTCTCTCACACACACACACACGTTTTCTCATTCTTTAGTTCCAATGTAAAAATTATATCTACACATCCTCTACCACTTCTAAGTGAGCCTTGCTCTTTAACAATAAATTCTCAGTCACTCGAAACACTCTTTCGACCAAAATACCAGCATATATTTTGACTACAACACTCAATAAACTAATTTTCTTGTAGTTTTTACAGTTTGCCTTTATCACAAAATGCCCTTAAACAAAAGTACTATCATTGATCTTCTCCAGTTTTCCGTAACTACACCCACCATAAACTCTTTGTTACATAACTTCCTTATCCGTTAAATCACAATCTCACCTCCAATCTTAATCATTTCACCACTAATTCCATCTTTGCCTACGGGTTTACTAATTTTCAACTAGCTTTCGCACTCTACTTATTACCTCTTCCCTACTAATTACCCCATTTCCAAAATACCTACTTCTTATTACACCATGAAACTCATGCACATTCGCTATCACCTCTTCATCACTAGCATTGCTGTGCATAAATTTCGAAATGTTTCCTCCACATTCAACTCACGTCCTTCTTATCAATAACAAAAACACAACCCCATTTATTACATGAGGATTCCCTTTACTCTCTCTCCTAACTTTTCGTACTTCCTTCCTGAACAGAATCCTATTTCCTTATAGGCCCCCATTCATCCTCCTTCCAAACTCTTCATATATATATATGGTCAGCGTTTAGTATAACCGTCATATGTATCTTAAAAACTATTAATGCTACAGTAAAACGGAATACATTGGTGGAATGCTGGTCCAATTTTAGTACGGGAAAGAAAAAAAAAAATATATATATATATATATATATATATATATATATATATATGTTGTTGTTATATATATATATATTCAAAATATAATAGTTACAGCGAAAGGAAATACATTTTTGAATCCTTGTAAAATTTCACATAGGAAAATGTAAAAATAAAAATAAAAAATTATTGTTAATAATTATAGTAATATGATTGGAGAGCCTATATATGAGTAGAAGGTCTATTTAGAGACCTTTATTGGTTTCGTTAAAATAAATAGACTTTCTATTAAATTTGTTGCTTTCTTTTTTTTTACTAAAGAATACCCAAGGGTATACCCACCCCGATGGTAGGAGTCGGTCTCAGTCTCCGGGGAACTTACGGGTAGATATTTCAGGGTCCCGAACCCCTGCTCTTGGTATTTG
The DNA here is from genome assembly GCA_015478945.1 of Trachelipus rathkii. NCBI lineage: Eukaryota > Metazoa > Arthropoda > Malacostraca > Isopoda > Trachelipodidae > Trachelipus > Trachelipus rathkii. Next base: position 3,992 of record JABUQX010063021.1, on the reverse strand, counting down.
GGTGTCGCAATCTGCCCTCCCTACGGGTATGGGAAATATCCCCCTATAAATCTCTTCGTCGGCTCGAGCCCCTTAGTGCTGTATAAAGCATTTTCCTATGTGAAATTTTTTACCAGGATTCCAAAAGTGTACCTTTTGCTGTAGCTATTGTAGTTTTTGGAGATATAATTTTTTTTTTTTTTTTTTTTTTTTTACATTTCCAGGCTTAAAATTGACCAGCATTCCACCAATGTATTCCGTTTTACTGTAGCATTAATAGTTTTAAGATACATATGACGGTTATAACGCTGGCCTATATATATATATATATATATATATATATATATATATATATATATATATATATATATATATATATATATATATATATATATATATATATATATATATATATATATATATATATATATATATATATATATATATATATATATATATATATATATATATGTGTATATATATATATATATATAAGAGATATATATATATATATATATATATATATATATATATATATATATATATATATATATATATATATATATAGTATATATATATATATATATATATATATATATATATATATATATAGTGTGTGTGTGTGTGTGAGTGAGCGAGCTTTTTACAATCTTAGGGTTGGGGATCCTCCCCTGAGAGGCTCAGTCTATGAGTATTATTTTACCTCCCTTTGCAAAATACAAAGCATTGTCACTATAGATGTACGATGGAATACTAAATTTGTTACAAAAATTTTCGTATTCTTTACAATATGAACTTACATTTTTTCTACTTTCGCATCATTAAATCACCACCAACAATAATTGCAATAGGAATATTTCCGTTCCTACAAAAAATTAAAAAAAAAAAAAAAATCCTCAAACAACTTCCATACATAAGAAGTCCGATCACAGCCGAAATAAGATACGTTTTCATTGGTAATTATGAACAACTCATCTGGTTTGAGCTTTGAAACATAGTTTATATATACATCTAGAATACACTAGCATGATTGAATTCTGTAAAGGCGTTCAACCTAATCAACAAAACATACAACACAATTTACCACTGTCAAGAAGACCTATTAAACCTACTCCATATATATATATATATATATATATAGCAGTTATAGCAGTATATATATATATATATATATATATATATATATATATATATATATATATATATATATATATATATATATATATATATATATATATATATATATATATATATGGGCCTACCTTTGATAACTTTGGGACGTGGATGGCCTAGTGGTTAGAGCATCCGGTTATTGTTAACGCTGCGACGCGGTGTCCAATGTTCGAATCCCGCTGATGGAGAGTAAAATCTCCTGTGACTCATTCATTTAAAATTATATATATATATATATATATATATATATATATATATATATATATATATATATATATATATATATATATATATATATATATATATATATATATATATATATATAAATAATAGATAGGGC
>JABUQX010063020.1:40000-46207 GCA_015478945.1 Trachelipus rathkii | reverse complement strand
CCACTGGGATAATATTTCAAGCATAGGAAAAAAAAAAAGAAAGCATTAGGGTATCCCCTTTTTTTGGGGTTGGCCTTTGGCTTAACTTGAGTGATTTTTGGTCTTATTTTATAACTATGTTGCGCTTTTTCTTTAGTTGTGTAATGTTATTATTTTTTTAATACACTTCAGGTAAATAAGAAGGAGATTTATAACTAAGAAAAAAACAACCAGATCTCACATTGTTATTTCATGTAGTTTCCTTCTATAAGGGAACGTCAGTTTGCGCATTATTCCTAAAGTCAGTAGGATTACGTGGGCTTGTCAAAATTGGAAACCCGCTTGTAGTTTTGTTTATCGTTGCTATTCATGGTTAATTTGTAGTTCTTATATTAATCTAGTAATTTTTGATATCTTCAAGAATAGTCTTTCTGCGACGATCTATTCAGCCCTAGCTCTCTTCCCTTCTTGTGTTAGGCTCCAGCCAATGTATAAAAAACAGAACAAGGCCTTATTGCCTGCGTAGGTAAAAATTAGTCCAAAGGAAAACAAAGCTGTTTCCATTGTCATGAAATTATTTCTTGTGTGAGACCAAATTATTTGCATTCATTATATTTGCCAATTTGAAGTTGAAGAACCAATAGGAAATGTTGCTTATTGATAATCTCCTACTTCAAATCTTAAATAAAAATAATTAAAATTAATTATATAAATTATTAAAATAATTAAATAAAAAATTTAGTTAAAAGTTGTTAATAAATGCATTACCAAAATCTAAATAAGATGTGGATGATAAGTGCTTGAAAATGTCGATTTTTATCAAATTTTACCTTACTAGTTTTACTTCTTTGCATCAGAAATCTTGAAAGTATAGTATTAAAAATAACTAAAACATATTTTACAGGAAAAAAACTTTGTTTTGTACCACTCCCGACCAGAAACTGTTCAATTTATTAAATTCTATTCAGATAATTTACTAAATTGGAACAAAGATTCATTTTTTTTAAATAATTAAAAAAAAAAAATTATATGTAAATGAAATGGAATAGAAATAATTTAAAAGCTAGAGTAAAAAATTAAATGGAATATCTAGAATAATTATGAAAATGTAAAATGCACTTCCAATTCATATGTAGTCTTGCTTTTTAGCTAATTACTGTAAGTTTTAAGAGCAGCATTGTTTTCAGTCAGTCTCAATGCAGCATTATGGTAACGTTTCTCAGGAATGGAGTAAATTATTGGATAGCTTTCAACATGGCATTCTAAAAAATTTGGCACTTTCCCTCTATCAAATGGGAGGAAGTTTTCATTCTTATGCTTAAGTTTTAATTTATTATCGCAAAGGAAAATTTAGAGAATTGTGAACACCCTTTCAGATATTCATGGATGATGGTTTTTTCCCCTTTGGTTAATATTTAAAACACAAGTATTTTTATATTATTCTGGTATAATGTTGGAATTTGGAGATGCAGCAAAAATTGGTTCTTGCAGTAGATAACCATAGTAGTGAGATTTTCGTAGCTTAAGGAAATCTGGTCCTTGGGAAAATAGTTAAAAATTTTAATGGTATCGGGGAAGCATGCGTGACATGCAATTATCAAAGCTTTAGCAAAAAATTAGAGGAGCTATAACTTCCTCAGAAGCTTTATGAACTCTTTCTTCAAAAAAGAACACTTTTGCAACTTTTTTCTTTCACATAGGAAAGAATCTAACAAAGATAATGCTACTGTATTGTCTTGATTAATGGGAATAGATTGTACTTGAATAGGTACTATACAGTAATTATGCAAATTAAAAATGAATTCTATAGTTAATGTAATATTCAAGGATTCAAAGGTAGGGATATATTTACATTTGGATTTGGTATTTACTGAACTATTCTGCACAATAACAAATTTAACTCCATTATTCATATTGGAAATAAGGTCAATTACCCCAAGTATAACTTTACATGTGTCCCACTGAAGTACTGAAAATTTAACAGTGAGGGAAGTTGATTCAAAATATGGATTTAAAATCAATTTACACAATTTGGGGAGGTTAAGCATAAATGGTTGCAGTCTCAAGCAATAAGGCTGAAGAATGGGAGGAAATGTATAGCAAGAGTATGGTAGGCCTACTTCCTCATATGTGTTTTCTCTTTCAAAATTTTGAGGAGGGTGAATGGGGGCCTTATTTACTTCTGAGGAATATTTTTTAAACTCACTCACATTCAATGATGTGTCTTTGTTGCACTGGTCATATAAAACCTCCTTAGCACTATCTAAATTCTCATTTATTCCTCATCATCTACAATTTCATTACTCAAATTACACTCAATCCCATCTTTCAACTCATTTACTAGCTCAACATGAGATTTTGACCCTGAATGAGGAATCATGTTATCTGTATTAGAGTATATATGGGGTGTATTGAAAGATTGTTCCATTGTAGCACAATAAATGATTGCAAGGATCTCTTTACATTTACTTTGATAGTCAAGACACAAATTATATTCCTGTGCAAACTTATCTGCATCAAATTGTTTGGAAAATTGGATATCTTGTATTTCATTATCCAGATATTTTAAAGATTTCTCCTTATCTTCAACCATATATTTTATTTTATTCATTTCCACTAAAGATGTGGGAATATTGGTTTGGATTTTACTTAACTCTAAGGTGATGTCTCTTCGGATGAATTTACGTTTTAACATTAAAAAGTTTAAAATAGCCATATTGAAAAGAAAAAAACATAAAAATTGGAACTAATAAAATCTGAAACATGTACAGTATGCTAATACAGTTTTAACTAACTTTTTTTGTTTTGTTCTTTATATATGATATGAGTTTTGATGAAACTCAATGATCGTTTTTCAAAGTTAGAACAAAAAACTTACTTTTTTATATTTTAACTGTATTCAAATTCAAAAGATATGATAAGCTTATATGTATAAGTTCTGAATCAAAATAGGCCAAATACAAAAAGAATATTTTTTTTTAATTATTATTTATTTATTTATTTATATATTTATTATTATTATTATTATTTTATATCAAATTAAATATGCAACAAGCTTTCGGCAAAAGAAACTATACAAAAATGGTTTTAATAAAAAAAATAAATTGTAGGCCAAAATACTTAAGACCAAGAAAAATGAAAAATGGTAAAATCGTTCGGAAAAAAAAAATCTTTAAGCAAAATACTTCGGAGAAAAAAAATCTTTAAGCGAAATACTTCGGCTGAAAAAATAAATCGTAGACAAAATTTTCAACTAAAGTTGTCTGAAAAATATTTTGACGAGTGAAAAAAAATTTTTTTGCGCGAAAAATATTTTGACAAAAAATAAAATCGTTGACTAAAAAAACTTTTTAAAAAAAAATTGCGTTTGTTTTTTCTTCTTTTTTTTTTTTTTTTTTTTTTTAGAAAAAAAAAAATTAAAATCGTAAGTAAAACTAATAAACAAATGCAAAAAAAATTTTGATAAAAGATTTATGCGAAAAAAAATTTTTTTGAATGAAAAAAAAATCGACTAAAAAATATTGATAAAAAAGTGTCAAAATTTTTAACTTTAAAAAAATAAAATCATAACAAAACTTTCAACCTAAGTTTAGTAAGCAACAAATGTGTCTTGCACATATTAAAATGCAAAAGTTTGAAAGAAATATGTGAAAATTGTTTTGACCGCAAAAATAGGAAAATCGTAGAAAATTGGTTTCGACAAAAATGCGAAATTTGGAAAAAATCAAACTACGAAAGCAAATGGTATTATCTGCTTAAAAGAATCAATTTTAAACAAAATACAAATATAAAATATGGTTATGAGTTTCGTAAAATTATAATTTGAAGAATTCGCAAATTTTTAAGAAATTTTTTTTTTTTTGTTATTTTACGCAGATTCCAATTTCCATCAAGCCCAGATCAATCCTTTTTAATTACGCCTTGCCTGTCCTGTCACATATGGCATGAATAAAAAAAACCCTAGCCAAAGTTGTTTGGCTAACTGAATATTTGAAAAAAGTTTCAAAAAAAATATTTTAAAAATTTTTTGCATTATTTTACTCAAAAATTAGACCAGAAAATTCAAAGTTATGGTTATAAAAACAATGTATTAAAACTTAATTTTTATACATTAAAAATATAATAATAATAATAATAATAATAATAATAATAATAATAATAATAATAATAATAATAATAATAATAATAATAATAATAATAATAATAATAATAATAATAATAAATAATAATAAGTAATATTTGGGCGGAGATTGATCTGGTCTTGAAGTGGATGGATGGAAGAATGATGCATACGTGTATTCCGGTCGTGGTGAATTTTAATCCCTCTGAAAAATTTAAGATGAATATTAAATTTAATCAGTAATTAATGGATGCGTATAAAATTCAATATTATTAATTATAATACTTGGAAAGGAGATAGCTATTGGTTATAAAAATTTCTGCTTGCAAAAGATAACTTGGAGTGACTACCTAAACTAACAAACAACACCAACAATATAGTAACTTATAAGTTCTGCCCCTCTCAACTTTCTCAAATATCAAAATATAAAACTAGCCTATGGAGTAACAAATTCAGGTTTAGCGGAAAAAAAATTTAATCAAATAATTGACTAAATAGTAAAAAATGACTGAATTATAAAAATGAGACTAGTTTATATTATATGTGATATTTATTTGATAAAAAAAAGGTTGTAGCATTTCAATCATGGTTATAAAAAAATTCATGTATCTTTCATCTGGTTGTAATTATGGTAATTCAGTAAAAATATATATTAAAGGTTTTGCCCTATATAAAAAATTGGCTGAATTACAAATATAAAATGGGAAATGATGAAAGACTGGTTCAAATCTGAATGATTGCAAATTTAGTTACACTGGATAATTATTCAAGCATAGAAAAAAAAGAGCATAAATATTGCCTATCTATGAAGTAAGCCTATGGCTTAACTTGAGGTTTTTGGTTTTATATTATAAAAACTTTAAAATTAAATAAATTTTTTGCAGAGTTTATTTTTTTTAATACACTTCAGGTACAGAAAGAGATTTATAAACTAAGAAAATAACAACCAGATCTCACATTGTTATTTCATTTAGTTTCCTTTATAGACGTCGCATTATTCCTAAAGCTCAGGATTGAGGGGCTTGTAAAATTGGAACCCGCTGTAGTTTTTGTTTATCTGCTATTCATGGTAATTTTTGTAGTTCTATATTAATCTATTATTTTTTTTCATCTGCAATAAAGTCGTTTTGGGAGTTTCAGCCCTAGCGCTCTTCGCTTCTTGTTGTAGGTCCAGCCTAATATATAAAAAAAGGAACAAGGCCTTTGCCTCGTGGAAAAATTAGTCCAAAGATAAACAAAGCTGCTTCCAATCTCATGAAATTATTCTTGTGGAGGACCAATTATTTCATTCTATTTATTTGTGCCAATTTGAATAAGAATGAAGTATGGAAATTTTGCTTAGGTATAATCATCTCCTTCTTAAATTTTAAATATTAAAATTTGAAATAAATTAATACATTATAAAATTAATTAAATAAAAAATTTAGTTAAAAGTTTAATAAATGCATTACCAAAATCTAAATTTATGCTCATTTTTACTGTTGCTTTATCCAGGTATATTTTATGAAATTTAAAGAATATTAGTTTTACTTCTTGGCATCAAAATCTTGAAAAGTATTTAAAATTAACTAAAAATATTTTACAGGAAAACTTTGTTTTGTACACCATTACCTTAAAAAGTCACGTCGTACTTTTTTGATTTTTTGAATTTTGGGCTCAGCAATGTCCAATTTCAAAACCTACTTTTTGGGGTTTTTGAAATGAAAAATTGCGATATTTTTTTTTCCTATTCGTGCGAAGTGGATGATATTTTCAGGGCATGTGTAGTATGGGGAGTTGCACATTTTTTACTTAAATTTTTATATTTTTATTTCTTTGTACATGCATTAGTTTTAGATTTTTTCTTAGAACAATTTAAAAAAAAAAAAAATTTAAATATTCATTCGACTATACAAAAAAATTATCTACGTAAAAAAGATGGATCTTGGCCGACTATACAAGCCCTGAAAATTTGATGTTGATCGGATGAGTAAAAACAAAATCTCAAAATTTCACTTTCAAATTTGAATTTTTGGAAAATGTTGAAATATTGATATTTTTTCCTACCATCCGTATCAACATAAAATTTTCAGGACTTGTAAAGCAGGGCAAGATACATCTTTTTTTTT
>JABUQX010063020.1:20000-35000 GCA_015478945.1 Trachelipus rathkii | reverse complement strand
ATCCTCATTTTAGGATTGAGCAGTTCACTAACTGCTCTAATTGCAAATTAGAAAGTTCTGCCAAGAATATTTCTTTTAATATATATATATATATATATATATATATATATATATATACATATATGTATTAGCCTATGCTATTTGAATTTATTTATTACTCGCCTTATAGTTTATTGAAGTTTCATTTATACCTGGAGTACGTAGCCTAAATTTGAAGTTGACTTGTAACGTAGTTATTTGCTAAAAATTATAATTACATTGTTTTAAATTTATCGAGTTTGCAAATGAAATTACTTTTAACTACTCATTTATAAAAGATAAAATATCAGAGGAGAAATTTCATAAAATACTTAGATTAAATTGATAAAAATTGATTGTCCTATGTAGTAAAATTTAAAACCAGGCGATTTTAATAATAATAATAATAATAATAATAATAATAATAATAATAATAATAATAATAATAATAATAATAATAATAATAATAATAATAATAATAATAATAATAATAATAATAATAATAATAATAATAATAATAATTTTTTTAAAAAAATATTCCGAAAGTAATTGTTTATATTTTATTTTTAATCCCAATCTCACGAAGCTACGGCGGTCATGAGGATTAAGTCCTCGACCTTCGTCCTCGACATCCGAGGTTCGCAGCACAGAGCTGGTGGTTCAAAACCACTTTGATACATACATATATTATTTTTAAATAAAAATACGCATAATTTATTTAATTAGTTTGAAAATACTTATATTGTGGCGTTTTAATCTTCAAGCGAGTGTAACGAGCGCTCTTGAGCTAGTATATAAGATGACGAAAAATACCCGTAACAGAGCCCGTCGGAAGCTGATGAGCAAGTTCGAGTCCCGGCACCAAGGCGGCTTCCCTTTTGATCTCGTTGTTCTCCATGACGACAGCAGGGGAAAGCAGAGAAAGGAGGAGTGGTGGAAAAGACCTCCCTGTTCGATGACAAAGCATGGCCGCAAGGAAAGCGAGACGAGGGGGTGGGGGAAAGCAAACGAGAGTGGGGGAAAGGCCTTCCTGTTCGATGACAAGGCAACCAAGGTGGCAAGGCAGAGCGAGTGGCGCGTGGCAGGTGGGGTGAGGGGTGGGGGAAAGCAGACGAGAGTGGGGGAAAGACCTCCCAGCAGAAAGAGCAAGTGGTGATGGCAAGTGGTGGCCCAGGGGGGGGTGAGGGGAGAGCAAAGGCCACAGACAAAGCATACTCCGCGGGCGGTGCTGGTGCGGGGGTGGGGTGGAGAGCTCACATGACAGACAGGCACAGACAGACAGACAAAAAACGCTAATGAACCTACGTGAACATGAATATTTCACGTGTGTGTAAGAGACAAAAAACAACCCATGAAAGAACATGACATGCACAAACAGACACACATACGTACCGAATAAACGTGTGCGTGCCTACGGAACGCACACCCACCTAAAATTACCCCAGGTACCTGCCTGGCCGACCCCCTTTTCAGTGGGGGCAGCTTCGTGCAGGTCGTTCGCAGGGTCGTGTACCCTACTACTAACTGGTTTGAAAAATCATCAAGAAAATAAATTGTAATTGCCCTATATCTTTTCATTTTATATTGATTCTCACAAGAGGCATTATCATTTCTTCATTATCAGAAAGCAGTTCTGCTGCAACTTCAAAAATGTTCGGAAATGTTTCGCCGATGTTTGCTTGAAAATCCTTGTAAACAAATCACAATTTCAATATGATTAAGAGCAGTTGCTGTCACTTATTATGGAGAATGCAATGTAATACATAATGGAAGAGTGTTTGAGAATAAAGTTAAAGACATAAATAAATAAACTTATAACAAATTTGCTTTAGCTTATACAGACTGAAAGATCTAGTTTTTTAAAAAAGGTTGTTAAAATCTTCTGCTCCATTTCAAGCTCCTCTTTAAGCGTTCAACAATGCTTTAAAAAATTTCATTAGATCTAACAATCCATCGAAATTTTCCACCAACCTTGTTTCACCCATTCGTGAGTAGTTTTGTCCATTTTGTGTCTGGGAAAATCTTTTCTATTTTTTTTTATTAAAATAATAGTCGGCCTTGGCAATCTAAAATAGCATATAGTTGCATTCGATGTGCCCTAAAGTTTCTGTTGAAAAGTCTGGCAGTGCTGTGTCAGTTCTCTATGTTTTTATTGAAAGGCTCAGTTTAGCGGAAAAACTTGAGGGCTGGCAAAGCTATAAACCTAACGCGATCCGCTACAGCAGCAGGAGCGGAGATCATGTCAGTTATATCAGGCCCCCATAACGGAGGACTGTGGGTGAGGAGTTGTTGGAGCGACGAGATATTTTCTGTATAATTTTCCACACTAAAGGGGAGGGGAGTGTGGAGTTAACAGTCGCATATGTAAGTTCGAGAAAATTGTTTGCTGCGTAAACGTCCACAAAATTTTTATGCGGCTTGCTTTAAAGAACATAATCATGTTGGAATGGTATGGGTCCTTTTGATTGCCTGTAGAGTTTGTTCTTCTCTCGGTTGGCTTGTGCGCACTCTTTGGACCACCAAGGGTTTGCCGACCGCTTGCCTGAGAAGATTGCGGAATGCAAGCTTCCGCTGCCGAGATGACTTGCCGGAAAAGCGAAAGGATCATCAACAGTCGAAATCGGTATTGAAGAGAGAAAGAGGGATAGCTGTGCCTGATAAAAAGGAGGCCCACTCGCTCGATCAAACGCCAGCGAAGTTAGTTTTTTCATTGGGCGTGGTACAGCTCATTTTGAAAGCTAGTTGGTAATGATCAATGCCGAATAAATAATCAAAGCGTGACGGGACCAGGTAAAGCGATCATAAGGGAATGGAAGCAAAGAAATATCAAAACAAAAAAAGTGTGCTGTATCTAAAACTTTATATGTAGAGTCCTGTTAAGGCATCCAAGGGAAAGGGGTTAGGAGATCTATTAGGATCTTGGAGTTGGACGAAGTAGACAGAAGTCGGCCCCATAAAGGGTGCGAAAGATTGAATCTCCTAGAATAACGACCGGAGTAGGAGCTGTTTAAAAAGATCAGCTAAGTCGACCCTAGTAAATTTACTAATCGGAGCCAAGTAGATTGAGCAGTCACTAAGGTCGTGGACTTGTTTAGTGAATTCGTGCTGCTACTACATGAAGTTTAGTTGGAGAGGGATTCGGGAATAGGGGACAGATTTCGTGAATGAGATTCCTGCACCTCCTCTATCATTGTCACCTCTTCTTATAGAGGTTAGCGGCGATTTCATATTCCGACGGTTGAAAGAAGTCTCGGTGACATAGTCGAAGTTCCTGTAAAAATATGCATTTTGGTGTACATATATGTATTAGTTGAACAAGTTCTTCGAAAATTTAGAATTAGTAGCCACGACCAATTTCATTGAAGAAAGTGCCATGCTATGATGATAAATGTTATGATGACGGTCTTTTTGAGAAAATTGTCTCTAGTGACTAGGGGTAGTATTGGGAGGTGGATTCAGATGAAGAGGAAAAGCTGAGACGTGGATATCGACGGGGAAGAGCAACAAATCCTGGTGGTAAAGAATAGTCATACAACGGAGATTTGGGTTGTAAGACTGCTTTTTGGGAAGGAGTTTTCATTAGTCATTTGGTTGGGGGGGGGGGCTTCACCATGAATACGGGATAAGTTAAGTTCAACCGAATCCATATTATTATGGGTTGTTGCCGTAGAAACAAACGAAATGCTGATGTTTTATTAATGGGAGCAGTATCAGTATCTGCCAAACAAGCAGATTCAGGAAATATGTGAGCGGATTATGAAGTTGTCTTATTGGAAATGGATGAAGGTGTCACCGGAAGGGTTTCATCTTTATGAGAATGTGTTGGTGTTAAGATATTTGTAAGATTTGTTGGATTGACAAGGTCCGATATTTGGGAGATTTGCCAGTAAATTCATCTGGCGACTGATTTTGGAGATTGGGACAGTTGATTGGAGAGTGGGGACCCTCTTGCGGTCACTCTTCATAGCCTCAACAGACCCGCTTTAGAGTGTTTGCACGTTTAGCGTTGACAGTTTTCCATTCACTTTTTCTCGGAATGTAGGAGAGCATTAGAAAGAGAAGGGTCATCACACAAGGCCCATTGGGAGCTATTATCCAGCATCTGATAGAATCCCTTAGAGATGCTGATATAGGAAATTCCGCGAGAAGAAGTTATAGAAGATTCAGAAGAGCTAGAAATATCTTGCAGACTATAGTAGGTTGATTGGGTTGTTTCAACAGCTTCGAGTGAAGGGTACAATCCGTTGATGCCATTGCTTTTGTCTCTGAAGTAGATTTATCGAAGTCTCTTCTGAGTTGTATTTTTTACGTCTGAGGTTGCCGTGTTTCTGTTTAAAAATTCGGATGCTCTATATTTTAACGAAGTATCTTTAACTTGGCTTTGCGACTATTCTTTTCTGTGTGTTTAGAAACATCTTTCCAGGATTTGAGTAAAGGTGGAGGCGGAATTAAGGACAAAGAAACCGTCCCTTGCATTAAGTTTGGTTGAACCTATTTGGTAATATGGATAGTGTGTCTGGCAGGAAATGTGTTCAGAATTTGTACTGGATGAACCAGTTTAGTTTCATTGTTGGTTTGTTGCCAGTACTCGGGATAGGGCTGTTGATGGCTTTTTGGCGGGAGATTGATTGAATTCAAGGGCTGCTTTTTACTATTGAGGAGTTGGCAGTGTGAGCAATACAGGCAGACAGGTTGCAGTAACTGCCTGAGTGTCATTGGAATTGAGGAGAGAGTTTGTAGGATGGGGTCGTGTGGCGGATTAAACGCGAGGCGTGGGCAGCTGTTGATTGTGGCGTAAAGATTGACTTGATTTGTGCTGATATTTTTCCTTGAGCTGGGCGTATAGCACTCTCCTGATAATTTTTGTATGGGTACATTAGCCTTAAGACCTCCTGTTGCAAAACAGGTAAGACGGGCATTTGAGATAAGAAGCACTCTGTGGGGTCCACAGTTTCTACAGTTAGGGGTATTTCACAGGAAGTTGAAGTAATTCTCCGCAGATTGGGCTTATGTCATCCGGTCCCCTACAGTATGTTCGGGGATGACCAAAACCATTGACATTTGAAGCAAAGTCTGGGTAGAGATAAACGTGCAAACACTATGACTTGTGAACCCTATTTTTCACCTTTGAAGGTGGATAAGTATAAAGGTCAGCAACAAACGAGGATTTGGTTTGTCAGGAGTTTCCCCGGCGAAGGGAAAACTTAATAATTGTTTTGTACAGAAAATCTTTTCTGTGAGATTTGCTCATAATGACATCTAAACTTCGTCTTTTTGTTCATAACAAATGATGTGTTTCTTGTAGGATCTGAGAGAAAAACCAGAAATGTTTGAACTCCAAGGACTCGATGGCATGTTGGACCACTACGAAGATGATACGAGAAAGGATGCTTTTCTCATTAATAACTCTCAACACTTCAACTCCTAAACTTTCAATTTATCTCAAAATTGGTTCTGTGCTCAGTAAGAGCCTTGGAGGTAGTGAATCGCAGTATGGGATACATCGAATGATGTGTCTGCTGACATTCCTGGAGGGGGTGTAGCTATGATGAACGAATGAGAAAGACGTGACGGGCAACCTTGCGGATTGCCCGGGACCACTTGGTGCACCTGGGGTGTTTGGTTTGTTGCTTATTACGACGAATCGCTGAATTGTGCAAAGACCCTCAGTTGTAGGAAGAAGGAAGTTAAAAGATAGGTAACCTTGCGGTCAGAAGTAGTAGGGACCAGCGTAGGTCAGCTGGGAATCTGACAGATGCGTAATTATGTTGGATGATGTTCGGCTCACCTTGGTTTTAAATACGTTGTTTCTTTAACGATTTTTCCATATAAAAAATTAACCACAGACTCCGTCCGTGAATGAGCAATAAAGCAAATGAAGCATAAAAGTAAATAACAGGATGGGCTGGGAAAGGCGTTATGGGCAACTGGAGATTTCATAGGAAGGGGTAATCTTCTCTCCACAAGCAGCACAGTCCAGAGACCCACACAACCACCCGGAACCCCACCCCGTAGGGTAGCTGTGGATGTGGCCTCGGAAGATGCCTCCAGAACTACTACGCCGGTTCCCCAAAAAACGCGTTACCACACGGCACCTTAAGTCTTCAAGTAAAGCCCCGAGATTATACACCAAAGTGCAGAAAGGCCTCCTCAGTGGTTAGCAAATTGTTCGGTTCCCTACAATTGACGGCCCGGTCAGAGGTGAGCGTAAATGACCGGTTTTTAACTTGTACCCTCATCCACGGGGAGAAGTGTGGGAGGTTTGAACTAAAAACTCATGCAGGAGAGGCACCGGATAAGCCCGTTGGGCTGTGGTGTGAAAAAAAAAGCGGAACAACCTTATATAATAATATAAAAGGACAGATGGGTGAGAATTCAAAGAAAAAAAATTATAGATACATATATATATATATATATATATATATATATTATTAGATATATATATATATATAATATATATATATATAATATATATATATATATATATATATATATATATATATATAATAATATATATATATATATATATAATATATATATATATATCCAAACCCACCTATGTCACCAAATATTCTCCAACCCCTCCTCACTAGCCAAATTCTATAAGACATCTACAACATTATTCCCCCTCCTCCTCCCAATAGGTCATGGCTCAATCATATCCATACACAACTAACTAACACACCTACAAAAACCGCTCCGAATAACAATTTACTAAACTCCCCTCCCCAAAAAAATTCCCCTACAGGAAGGAACACTGTCCAGAAGAGACCAAATAAACCTCGCCCGGAGCAGATCAGGTCACCACCCAAACTCTTACAATAAAAATAAGATTCAAATTAGACCATATACTCCCCACACCGGCACCAGATGTCAACATTTCCAGCTCACAATGGAGCACCTCCTTCTGGGGTGCTCCGCTCTCTGGACGCCCCCCGTGCCGACTTCTCTATATCACTCCCTTCGCGACCTGTGAAACCGCCCAAAGCGGTGGCCGGCTCCCTTGAAGTAGTGTGCCCTCCAATGAGGGGCAGGGGCAGAAGTGTGTATTATAATATAATTATAATATATATAATATATATATATATATAATATATATAATAGATATATAATATATAATATAATATATATATATATATATAATATATATATATATATATATAAAGGTGGGCATTAACGCGTTTAAGCGTTTTTTTTTAATTTAACTCATTATTTTTTGTTCTGATTTTAACGCTTTCGGTAATTTCGAAAAGAAGTAACGACTATTAACGAGTTAATTTGTGAATTAACGTTGAGTTAAAATTTCCCATACATACGTTAACCGTTACCTTATTACGAGTTTAAAAATATTTTCTTATCAGATTGTAAATTGTATTAGTTCGATTTCGATAAGAGAAAAACTTTTTTTTCCAAAATTTCCAAACGCTCCTCCTCAATGGCTCAAAATGTGTTATCCTTACACGGTTATTATCCGTTTAGTAATGTTTAACACAGGGTGGAAAAAAAACAGAGTTTTGAGGGAATGTGCTACTGCTAACGACCGCCCCTCGTTCAAAAAACTATATTATCGATGTTCTTAAACTATAGCACTTGTCCCCAGTGTTGGAACTCGCACATGTCCAACCTATTCCGAAAAAGAAGCCGCCCTGGATAATTCTAACTACTCGCCCCGTATAGCCTCTCACTTGTTTCGATCTAAGATCTCTTGAGAATCCTTCTCAACTCTCACTTCTTAGACCAACTGGAATCTCATTCTCTTCTGTCCGATCGCCAGTACGGGCTTTTTGGTTGTGAAGGTCTACTGGGATATACTTTCAATTAACCGATTTATGGTTTTCGCTCTGACGAACTACGGGGCAGACTTGGGGTGGGGATAGTGACGCTTTGACATATCCAAAGCCATTTGACCGGGTAGGCACGCATCATTTGCTCTCCAAGCTCCCCTTCCTTTGGGAGTCCTGCCTTCTCTTTGCTTATTTATGTCTAGCTTTCTTTCAAGTCGCTAAACATTGGCTGTCAATAGTGGAGTGCTTCAGGGTTCTGTCTTTTCTCCTACTTTTCATTAATGAGCTTCTCACCTGCCACACTAACTCTATCCACTCGTATTGCCGATGACTCGACCCCTCATTCTTCATTTCCAATTCTGATCCATCTTTTATTCTACAATTGTCTCTTGAATCTTTCCGATTCTATTCTCGCAGATCTAGATAGAATTTGCGGGTGGGGTCGTCTCAACCTTGTGAAATTTAATCTTTAAAAAACCCCAACTTCTACAAATCCCCTCTCTAAAGACACCTTCTAACTTCTATCTCTTTCGGCGGTTCTCTCGTCCGTCCTGTTGACAATATAAAACATCCTTGGGCCTTACATAAACAAAAAAATATCTTGGAAACCTCTATCAACATCGGTTGCTGGGGCGGCCTCAAAGAACTGGAGTTCTGTTTTAGACTGCGAGAATTTTTTTCCTCTTCTCAGCTACTCCAGCTATTACAAGGTTCTCATCCGCCTTGTATGAAGTACTGTTCTCATATCTGGGGGGGGGGCTCTGGTTTTTTAACCCGGCTTTTGGACAGGGTTGATCAAACCAAAGCTTATAAGGAACTGTTATGTTACGTTTCCAGTTCACTTTGAGATGCTCATTCTTTGCGGGCCGATGTTGGTGCTATTTCTTTCTATAGGTATCGCAGCGGCAGGTGTTCGAGGGAACTTACCACCACCTTTGACAACGCCCCGTAGCAGAAGGGGTGCTGTATCTGGCACGAGTTTGTGTAGATATTGGTAACCAGGCTAGTTCACTGCGTGCTTCCTTCTTTCCTTAGCCACCACCTGTTCTGTTGAACTCTCTTCCATCTTCTGTGTTTCCTGCTGAATTTAATCTCCCGCACTTTAAGCAATCTCCCACACTTTAAGTAATCTCTCACACTTGAAATGTTGCGTATGGCAACCCCGCCTCCGTTGAAATAGGCCTGCCCGTGAGCGGTGGTGATAACTAAATAAAAAAAAATAAAAAAATTGAAGACGGTTAACGTTAACTTCCGCTACATCCTTTACCGATAAACGCTTTAATGATTAACGCCGTAATTTTTTCTTGTAACTATTAAGAATAACGACGTTAAACTTCTCAATAACGGTGCCACCTTGTGTATATATATATATATATATTATATATATACTATATATATAGTAATAGATATATATATATATATATAGAAGGAGCAAGTATGTCAGAGACGTCTGGCCATATATAGCACACGCATAATCCAACTTTGACCTGACCAACATGATCAGCAGACGAAGCATGACCTTTTTTTTTTTTTTTTAGTTAGTGTACAGGAGCCACCACTGCGCACAAAAAAGCGGCGATACCGAGTCAGAAAACCAACTACGGGGGCAACTCCTAAACAGAACGCATGAAAACGGGAATGCAAGTATTAAATCCTATAGAGCAGAGTCAGATCCCGAAGGAAAGCAAAAATCGCGTCACTGTGGAAATGAAGTGATTCAGACAATATATAGGAGAGGCGGGACCGGACAGGTATGGTGTGTAACAAAGGGAAACGCCGGTCTCTGGAAGCCGCAAGAGCCATACAATCCACGAGAAGATGGTGTACCGAAAGGAGACACTGGGAACGGCAGAAAGGACATAAAGGGGGATGCTCCCTAGCCATAAGATAGCTGTGAGTGACATTAGAGTTATGGCCAATCGCAAACGAGCCAGGACCACCTCCTGGTGGCCGACTCCGGCGAAAAGACGAGGCCAATTCCCAGATAGGCTTTGGCTACGCAGTTTAGCACCACGATGATCCTCCGACCAAAACTCCTGCCAACAAGCGAGGAAGCCCCGTTTGAGTCGGGAGCAGAAATCAGCAGCTGGGAGGCGTCCCAGCAAGATGGCCACAGGTAAGTATCGTCGACAGGAAATTTTGCAGGTGGCGGCGCGATAGGCCGCTTTGTCAGCCAATTCGTTACCCAGGTACCCACGTGAGATGGGACCCAGCAAAACGTCAAACACACTGTGTCTAGCATGGCAGCATACATAGAAACCTTTGGAGGATGGAACCAAAGGATGTCTGGTCGATCGATTTTGTAGTGCAAGAAGAGCACTCTGCGAGTCATAAAAAAATCGTATACGTGTCAAGCAGATCTAATGTCAGAATTCTATTAATAGCCCAAAGTTAGGGCAACTAACTCGGCCGTAAAGACGAACGGAGTCAGAAGAGAGTGTGGGACACGAGTAAGTCCGGAAAGGACCGCTGATGCGCCCACCCAACCCTCATCGCCTTGACCCGTTCGTGTAGATGCCAGAGCTCCATGGAGAGCCAGGTGGTCAGACAGAAAGGAAGCCTTCAGGAGAGCGGGTGGTCCCCGGATTTTGATAAGGCAGACAACCTCAAGCACACCACACAGGGGGCGGATACAACCAATAAGGCAGACATCATCGTAGTCAAATTGTAAAACACGCCCGCACAGGGAGGCGGAGAAAACGGGAAGACAGACGCCACAACCTCAGCAAACGGCCAAATAGGCAGGGCTACGAGGAACCTTGAGCGATGAGAGGTGTCAAAGCCGATGGCTGGGAATTGTAGACGGAGAAACAGAGCACATGAATTATTCTCCGTAAAGACAGAGGCATCACCCCAGCCTCCACCTCCAAACTCTCCTTTGGCGAAGAACGAAATGCCCCGAGTGATATCCGCAGACCCTCATTCTGTATCGGGTCGAGAAGGCGTAAGTACGCCGGAGACGTCTGGCCATTTATCGCACACGCATATACAACTTTGACCTGACCAACATGATCAGCAGACGAAGCATGACCTTACGATCAGCACCCCAAGATGTAGACGTAAGGTGGCGCAAGAGGTCCAATGAGCGGCGGCAGTTAAGTTTCAATTTGAGAATATGAGGGAGATAAGTCAGGCGAGCATCCAATAACAGACCCAAGAACCTCACCTCCGACACAGGGCGGATGGGGAGCCATACAAGGTCAGCAAGGGAGACAAATCACCCCTACGATCCCGCTTACCACCCCTACGGAAAAGCACGGTCTTAGTGACGGAAAAAGTAAAACCCCGTGAATCACTCCACGAAGTCACCCCATTGACAGCCAGCTGCAGCTGACGTTCCATGCATGAAAGTTTCACTCCAGAAACATACAACGCCAGGTCGTCCACATTTAGAGAGCACCTAACGGAAGATGGGATGCTGGCAATGACACCATTGAAACCGACAGCGAAAAGCAAAACGCTGAGCACACTTCCCTGCGGCACCCCCTCGACCATGTCAAAATGACGAGGACAGAGTGGTACCGCAGCGAACTGGAAAAGGACCGACATAAGAGACTGAAGGAAGATGGGAAGCTGTCCCCTAAGGCCCCAGCGAGTGTAAGGTATGGAGAACTCCCATTCTCATGTGGAATCATAAGCCTTCTCGAGATCGAAAAAACAGCTAGGACCATTTTATTAGAGGAAAAAGCCTTCACGTATATCGTGGTCAACCGGAGAAGAGGTCCTGTGTGGATCGATGATTCCTAAACCCAATGATGGCCGGAAAAAGCACGCAGGCCCTCCAACGTCGGGAGAAGACGAATAGCCACCATCTTCTCCATCAACTTACAGGTGTGACAAGTTAGAGAAATGGGACGTTGGTTGTCCGCGATTGTAGGGTCCTTACCTGGTTTGGAAATGGGAATGGTGTAAGCCGTTAGCCAAACTGGGGGGAACACCCCCTCCACCCAGACTCGATTATATAAAGAGAGGAGAAACGCCGAAGCAGAGGCATGGAGATGACGCAACATTTGGTAGGAGATACCCTCAGGGCCAGGCACTCCATCTTTACAAAGGCGGAGAGCCTCCTGAAATTCCGCCCTCGTGAACAATCGATTATAAGAAGGATCCTCACCAGGAGGAACAGAAAAGTCCGGGAATTGAGTGCGGGCGAAGATCGATCGGAAAGGCTCACGAAACCGAGAATCGCTGCAGCAAGCAGCAAAATGGTATCCCAGCACATCGGCAACCATGCCCGGAGCGGAAATGATGTCACACGGGTGCGGGCCACAACTGATGATTGTCGGTGGATCCCTGTAGTGCTTGCATGAAATTTTGCGCACAACACCATACACCGACGACAATGGCGTAGACGATTTGACCGTGGAAACGTAGGTTCGAAAATACTGTTTCCTGGTCCTCCTGTTTAAACACCGAGACCGAGCAGCAGCGGCCTTAAAGAGGATCAGCTTAGACTGCGTAGGTGTTTTCTTGTATGAGCGATAGAGTTGACGTTTAGCACGATTAGCCCGAGCGCAATCTGCGTTCCACCACGGTGTAGCAGAACAACGACATGCAGAAGAGCGAGGGATATGGGCCTTCGCCGCCTCCAGAACAACATCCGCAGGGAAAGGAAAAAATATGCGAACGCATACGCAGGGGAAGGAAAGACGGCAGTGGCCGGAGGCAGGGGACATAAGTAGCAAGTGAGAAAGGAGGACCAATCAGCCCTATCATAACGCCAGCTGGTATAAGGCGTTGCGAGGACGATCAGTGGCAAAGAATGTAAGGTAGATAGGTAATGCACTCCACAAAAGTAAGGGCGACCTGTCCCACCAGAATTTGTCAATGAACAATGGAAAGAGCATAAGGAGATGTCAACACAGGAGGAAGTACGAGTGTCAAAACGTTCGAAAGTTGGTAAGCCTGTGTTAAGGCATCCCAACGAAAAGCTCTGCAAAACACCCAACAGCCAATCCGCATTAGGTGACGAAACCGAGTCACCCCACAAGGGGGTGGCGAATATTGAGTCCCCCAAAAAACCAACAGGCGGAGGAGGTTCGAAACAGTCCTGAAAAGATCCTCCCTCGTTAAATACAACTTAGGGCGCAAGTAGACAGAGCACAAAAGTTAAACGGGAATCGAGGTGGACACGGGCAGCTACCGCGTGTAACCGAGTTGGAATGGGGATATGGGTGAAAGGAACCGATTCCACAATACTAGGAGAAGAACGGTTCAGCGTTTTCCACGAGACAGGAAGCGAGAGGTAACCTAATTTGGACGGCGGCAGAAAAAAGCACGGTACGCAGTTGCAATCTTGGCAGGCAGAGCTTGGAGTATTGCAATTCAATGGTCTACCCAACTCTCGAAGTTCGGTTATTACCAACGCAGGCCATGAAGAAACTTAGTCATGAAGGAAAGAAAACGAAGCGAGTCAGTCCGCAAGGCCGGTCGTTTACAATCTTGATATGCAATGGGCTTCAAGCTTCTTTCTTAGAAGCACGCGGTTCGATCGAAGGGCGCGGGTCACTAGATGGCCCACGAGGGGGCGCCTTATTAGCCCGGCGGAAGAGGAAGGTCATGGAGAATGGACACTGGAGGTTTATCCTGAGATAGAGAATGATCGCTCCCCACCACTGCGGGAGTGACCCCGTCAAAAAGACGGGCTAAACCCAATTGTCCACCGCAAAGCGAATCGAAGATGAAGATCGTTCTCAACGGGGACGGTGGGAACCGCCTAGGGATTGCCTGTCCGAGCGGCAGAAGGCACAGGTGGTATACACCCTGAAGACTTCGTATGGACGAGTCTCATTCAAGGATGCACAGAGGAGGACAAAGAGCCGGGGGAGGAAGGCCCGAAGCACATTTCCTCACAAAGGTCAGCGTCTCGCGGAGGCAGGCCCAGAAGAAGACAGCGGCAGCAGAGGCAGGAGGATACAGATCTCCCCCAATGCACCGGAATCCCCCGAACAACAGGGACTCGGACTCACCGTGAGGAGCACAAGAGGTACAATGGGGGTGACCTGGATCCCAAGTTGGGAACCTCAGAAGATGTAGAGTCGGTGGTTACATTCCATTGGGAAATCAGTAGGACTCCGAATCGCTTGAATAAGGAACTGGAGGGTCAGATGCAGAAGCAAGGCCCGATAAACTATCTGGGATAGCCGAAACAGACGGAATGCTTACCACATCACCATGGCGTTGCGACCGACGGGCACGTTTGGGCAAACCACCAGGAGACCCGGTCGGACGGGCAGAAGGCGAGGATTTTAAGAAATCTGTCGCCCGATAGTGAAAAGAGTAATGGCGCCTCGCAGAAGGAGACGTGACACGTTCAGGAGAGTCCACAATACTAGGAGAAGAACGGTTCAGCGGTTTTCCAGGGAGACACAGGAGCCGGACGTTTACGTGAAACAGGCGGCAAAGGAGAGCCATCATCAAGCAGTAACGCAGGGGATGCTTCCAAATCAGGAGAAGAACCAGAAACTGGAGAGCATACAACCCTGGGTGCGGCATGAACTTCAACTGAAGCCACACCATAGGATATGGAGGGAATGACTGGGGAGTTGTGATGAGCGACAGTACGGATCATGTCAGGAGAATGCGGAGGGCAGTTCGATTGCCGAGTAGAAATGTGCAACCCAGTAGTGGGTACAGTATCCGATCGAGAGAGCTGCGAAGTACGGAGAGGCGCAGGAGGGCGATGGGAAGGTTGGGCGGTAGAAACCGGCCTAGTCACAGCAGCAAAGGAGAGAAGAGAGGCCTCACGGCGATCGAGCTGTGTATGCACACTGTTCAAGAACTCCTTCTCCCAAAAGAAAGAGGGACAGTGCACAGATGCGCCTGATGAGGAACCCTTGCATTCGGCAGCAAGGCGGGTTTTTCGCACGGAGTGGGAGAGTGTCACCAACACCTCGAACAGATGAACTGCGGAGATCGACAATATTTTTGAGGGATGGCCAAATTTATGACATTTGAAACATCTTCCGTGGGTGCGGATGTACGGCCGAACGAGTGGGACGTGAAACAGATCTTCACCCGTGGTCGGAGGAATGGTACACTAAAACGGTGAGAAGAAAGACGAGGGGGACCACAGTGGGAGTCTTCCTTATGAGGAGGGAACCGATAGACATTTGACCGAATATGTCGCTTGGAAACTGTTCGAGAATGGCCTGCCGGATCATACGGAAACGGAACCTCCGGAGCATGCAACTGTTCC
>JABUQX010063020.1:0-15000 GCA_015478945.1 Trachelipus rathkii | reverse complement strand
AAGTCGACAAGATTCTTTCTAGTGCAAAAAGACAAAAAAAATAATAAAAATAAAACATCAGAAAGAGAGAAAACACCTGAAGGGATGTTACCTGATGTTTTTATGGAAGGTGACTCCCCTTCCAAACAGTAGCCTCAACATCCCTCTTCCTCCTCTTTTATTTTATGCTTAAAATATTATTACAAAGATTTAAATAAGCAATCAACTGTGGGTCTGGAACGGATTAATCCAATTTACATTATATCTTATGTGAAAAAATGATTCGCCATTCGTACAAATCGCCATTCGAACTGCTTCCTGGAACGGATTGTGTACGAATAGCGAGGTTCCACTGTAATATATAATATATATATATATATATATATATTATAATATATATATATATATAAATATATATAGTATATAGAATATATAGTATATATCTATATATATAATTATAATATATATTATATATATATATATATATATATATATATTTATATGATATTATTATATTTATTATATATATATAATAATATTATATATATATATATATATTATATTATAATGATAATATATATATATATATATATATATATATATATATATATATGATAAAATATATATATATCCAAGTGGCAACTCGACTCCAGCCACTTTTTACTACTCTCTCTCTCTCTACGGGGACGACGGGGTAACTTATTACCGCTGTCCCCTCCAATCGGCTCGAACCCCCTAAAAAAGGAAATAAAAAGAAAAAAATAACCATTTTCTCCAGAGCATGATAAAAAACAATATTTGGCAACTCTTGCTGTCGCACTACTGCAGAAATGGAAGTTTGAAGAAGAGCGTCGCTGCGAGGTTTGTTGAGAGCGTACTTTCCCAGACCAAAGATTATACTAATTATTAAGTGTTATTAATAAATATTAGAGTAAAATAAATTATTTTTAAGGTCTTATCATCGATGAAATTTCTTGCAGAAATCAAAAATATTTATTTTTCCTTGTAGCTGGTTTAAAAGAAATTCAAGGAGAAATTTCATTCCAGGAGGGAAAACAACACTGAAGAAAGGCAGCTATTTGTTTATGGATGTGCTGCTCATTACCTTAACCTTGTAGAATCAGAAGTAACTCCCAGAACTGTGCTGAACCAACTCCAAGTCATTGAAGTTCAGAAATATTTCTGAAACCATCATCAACCAGCGGGTTGGCTGATTGAAAAAAATGGAGTAAAGCAGCAACTTCCAAATTCAACAGGATGGAACAGTCAGGATGCCTTTATTGATACGTACCTAAAAAATTATCAAAAATACTTGGAAATTGTCATGGAGCACGAGCTTCAGATTGACAGAAATATAAAAGCTATTATAAAAAATTCAGGCATTTACATGGAATCTTTAAATCTTCAAAAACAACTGAAAAGAGTTTCCATTGCTCTGAATACTATGCAGAGGGATGACTGCACTTTGGGAGATGTTGTTCATGTATGGATGGATTTAATAAATGCTTCAGAGCTACAACCTTACTTACAAATAATTAAAAAAAGATTTGACCAATGTATAACGCCTCTTTATCTTGCTGCTTATCAAGCCCACCCAAAATATAAAGGGGTTGACCTTACACAAGAACAAAATGAAAGAGTATCTGAATGGATTGGGAATATAAATCCATCTTATATTGCCCCATACTAGGTTTACCATAGGGATGAGGGAGGAAGTATCCCAAGTTTATGTTAAAAGGAAAATATGACAAGCAATCTGGAACCTGGCCAAATGGTGGCGCATAATTAGCAAAAAAATTTCAAAAAAAGTAACCAAAGTAATTACAAAACGAATTTTGCCAATTAATGATAATGATATCATCTCTTCCAGCCAGCTCAGCATTGATTGAACGAATATTTTCAAATTTGGGATGATCCAAACGAAGCTTAGAAATAGGTTAGGGAATGAAAGGGCAGAAAAACTTGTAAAGTGCCATAGATTGCTAAAAAGATACAAAAAGTAATGATTGGTAGTCAATTGGTAGACCAAGAAACTTAAATTTACTTAATAGTTAATACCATATTCTTATAGCTATTAGCTATTATATATAGGGCTAATGTGCAATTTTTTTTCTTGGTTTGTACATAAATAATATAAAGTTATAATAATTTTAAAAAGTGCATCATTCATGAGAGAAAGGGTTAATTAAATCAAAATAGTTATTTTTTTTCTGAAGAGTTTATTATCTGTTATTATTGAATCGGCTGAGAGTACTGTACATTGCATAAAATGATTTATAAAAGTTATTATTTTTTTTATCTTTGAAAAGCCCATTTTTCAGTTTCACCATATTGCAATTACAATTTTATTTTACTAATGATTAAGTTGCAATTTCACATTTTATTGTAAATGATTAAGTTTTCTTTCAAAGTATATAATAATTATGTACTAAAATTTCCTTTTGTGTTAAAGATTTAAGTGGACTTTAAATAAAATGATATAGTAATATAATTTTTTAAAAACCCAAGCATTTCTTTCCCATAATGACTGTAATTACAGTGTAAATATATGTAACAATTCTGTTCTTTTATCTCAGTTCTTAATAATTATATCAATCTACTTTATAATTTTTTATAAAACCCGCCTTTCATTTTGCCCGGGTTTTTTGTATAAAAAGCCCAGCCCGGGTGGGTAGGTGGGCAGCTCCCCGGGCAGGTGCCCAGTGCAACCCTGATCTCTGCAGACTTTCCGTCCACCGAGTACCTCGTTATTGGCGATATATTCCCCGATTTTGACCTCAATTAACTTTGGTAGATTTAGCAAGAAAGAAGTCCTCAGTGCCTCTTGTTCAAGCATATTGACTCCTGGGTACGCCTTGTTGGCCTACTGTTTCAATCGGAGAGTAAACCTATTGATAATCTCCTTAAATCGGGAAGCTCTCATAAAATCTTGTAATTGGTATTAATTTTTCCGATTCTGCTCATAACGAAACCATTTAATTAAAGTGTTTCTAATTTCATGGTAACTGATTTCCTCTTTAATAATAAGACTGATTGACTTCAAGAAACTCCCTCCAAATACTGTCCAAGTAATTTCCTCCAATCATCTAGATCATTAGGATAATTATACTCACAATATTTTTCATAATCAGCGAAGAATTTAGGTAACTTATGGCCCATGACCAAACTCAATTGAATTTGGTAGGAGATACAAAAAAAAAATCGATTTTGACAATTTTCATCACTCTTCCAGACACGAAAAAAAATCCACGAGATTTTTTATTGTTTGATATGGTTTGGAGGAGCTAAGGAGACATCAGATGTCAAACGATCGGGTATACAGTGGGATCAGATATCAAACGGTTAGGTATACAGTGGAACCAGATGTTAAACGGTTACCCGTGTATACAGTGGGACCAGATGTCAAACGGGTGGGTATACAGTGGGACCAGATGTCAAACGGGTGGGTATACAGTGGGACCAGATGTCAAACGGGTGGGTATACAGAAAAATGCTCTGAATCAAAGATTTTGTTATTCAATCAATTATATCTACTCCCCAAAATTGATAAAAACTGAATGAATTGTAATAATAATTTGTTCAAATTTTCAATTTTGAAAAAAAAAATTTTTTGTTGATAAACATTTTAAATGTTTTTTGAGTTACACATTTTTTATGAATATTTGTACATCATAATATTTTGAATGCTTATACATAACTTACATTGATTAAAGAAAAAAAATCTTACATAATTATATAAAAAGTATTACTGCAAACATGTTTATAAATATCGAACATTTTTTAAATATTAAAAATCTACATCATTTGTTAAAAGATCTTACAGTAAAAATTAAAATAAAATTTCACAACTAAACTACTACTACTAATGTATATAAGACTATTTCTTTATGTTTGAAGTTTATTATTGCCACCACCAGGGCTTATATAAGACACTTTCTTTATGCTTGAAGTTTATTCTTGCCACCACCAGGGTTTATCCCCCGGAAATCTCTTATTTTAACCTTTTCATTTTTTTATGGGTAAAAATGTGTCTTTTAAAGTGTTCTTTCCGATTACACTCATAGTCACACTCAGAACATTTAAATAATTTTTTTTTATTATTAAACCCCTCTTTTGAGGATACTCTCGGTGCTGCACCGTCCCCAAACCTTGGGTCAAGGCTAGGGTTGGAAAAGGAAAAAAAACAAGCTCGTTTTTTTCCGAAAAAAAACGTTTTCATGAAAAAAACAGCCTGAAAAAAACAAGTAAAAATTTGTTTTTATTTTCATTTTTTTCAATAAGTTGTGGAATTTACATGTTTGAACAATTATACTATAAATTTTAGCAAATATGCTCTAATTTGGACATTTTTTTGGTTCAATTCAACAAGGTGGAAGCCCTTGAGTTTGTGTTCAAATTTTTATGGTTCCATATTTTTATTTTATATTCTGAATTTTGATATTCATAATATTTTGTTTATGGCTTCATTAATGTTTTCTTACTCTGTTTCAGCTTTCAGTAACATTTATCATAATTATTTATATTGTATAATTTAGAAATGCCACGTGCAAAAAAGTCGTGTGACTGTACTTGTTAAGGAAATAAAAGTAGCAAAGGCCCTCCAATGAAATATAACTTTTGTTGTAGACGTGCAAAAATTAGTATTTATTGCACAAAATCTAGAACTAGTAAATTCTGAAAATTTGGCAACTGAAGAGAGATTATTATGCTAAGGCAGCTAAGCTTAAGAGTCCTGTTACTGCCACTGCTCCTTGACCATGTCATTTTCACACGATATTTCATACTTTAGACTGAGATATCAGACTTATCAGTCATATCAAAATTAAATTGGCTGATCACGCTGATGAGCCAGTGATAATGAGCTTGACAGTAGTCAGTGCTCAGAGTGACTGGGGTCTGGGGAGTGGGACTAGTGGACTAGTGAATCAAAAGTTGATATCCAAAGCCCAATATTTAATTTGGCCCATTCAGGAAAAGTCATTAATTTGAAAACGTATTTATAATTTATGTTCAATATTTATTATTTTCAGATTGTTCCGCTATTGTCTTTTGATTTTGTCAATCAGACTCATTCTATATAAATATAATAT
The DNA here is from genome assembly GCA_015478945.1 of Trachelipus rathkii. Taxonomy (NCBI): domain Eukaryota; kingdom Metazoa; phylum Arthropoda; class Malacostraca; order Isopoda; family Trachelipodidae; genus Trachelipus; species Trachelipus rathkii. Next base: position 9,931 of record JABUQX010063020.1, on the reverse strand, counting down.
ACATTAATATTTAAAAGTAAATTATAAATATGATTATATGATACAAATGTAAAATACATAGTTAAATTAGAAAGTAGAAGCCTACAAACAGCAGTCTGCAGGCTACAACCTACTGTAAATTGTAACGAAAACAATTGATAAAATAATAAGGAAAGTAGTTCTCTATTTTATTTAAATCATAATGAAATCTTATCTCAAAATCCTTATATTTTGAAAAATGAAAATATTCAAGTGGAATATCATATTAGCCTCTTTATATTTTAAAAAATACATTTAATGAAAAAAACGAAAAAAACTGAAAAAAACGAAAAAAACATGAAAAAAACGAAAAAAACATGAAAAAAATTTTTTTTTCATAAAAAAAAACAATTTGAAAGAAACGTTTTTTTTCCCAACCCTAGTCAAGGCATAGCACCGCACACTCAGCTGCCCTAGACTAGCCTTATAATACTAAGGCTCCCTTTAACAGCTTCCATAGCCATCTCCTCTGTTCCGATCTTTGCAGGAATCTTTTCTAGATAGGTCACTAGCGATGTGTTCACCGCTCCAAGAGACCCTTCCACTACCGGCACTATCTCTACCTCATCCATCTCCCACATCCTTCTGATGGTGTATCGTAGTTTCTGGTATTTTATTTCTTTCTCTTTCGTAGAGGGCTATTTTTCCATCATATGGGACTCCAACCTCTATTAACTAACATTTTCTTGTTGGTTTATTAATTAATACAATATCTGGTCTATTATTTGGTACAAATATGTCGGTGGGTATGCCAAAATCATAAAGAATTTGGATATGGTCATTATCAACTATTGCAGGGGGTTTATAATTCCAGTGATTAAATTATTATTTAAATTATTAGAGGTATCAATATAGTATAATTTGCAAAGTCTATAATGAATGAGTTTGCATGTGGAATTGTCTCTTTCTGTATATAGTCCCACATGTAGCAGGGTCTCACATCCGGACAATATATGGGGCACAGTCTCTACGAATTCTCCCCACATCCTACATTTATCAGAGCCATCGACTCCTTCGATATGCTTTCAGAACCAATTCGTTCTTAGGCACCAATCTTGAGCTGTAATTAGAGTTCTCTCGCCATTCAATTTAAAAAATCCCCTCGCAATTGTTTCTATAGATTTTTCTTTATTGGCAAAGGCCTTGTTCAGTACTTCTTTTTTAAAATGTTGGGCAGTTCTATGTTCTACCCATTCTATAGCATCGGCTTTCTTTCTTGCTGTTTTATAAGTTTTCTTTAAAATTTTAGTTCTTTCTTAGAGGTTTTTCTCATTAAATCCATTCTGTGTTCTTAAATCGATGTTAAATTCATGGAGGTAGTCATTTGCCATTTTTGTTACTGAAGTTGTTCCAGCCTTACAGTCTTCATGTTCTTTTAACCAGCCAATGAATTTGGTTCCTTTTCCTTCTATATATTCTGCTAATCCTACTATTTAATTTTTGTGGGTTCAATCATATAATTGGGGGTGGGCCATTTTTGGCATTCCCACAACCTCCTTCATTTCTCGGTATGTATATACGGGTTGCGCACTGATTTTTGTAAATTATTTTGTGTGTATTTAAGAGTTTTTATTTATGGTGAGCAAGTATATGTCTTTTTAAGTTTGATTTCTGATTACCCTCATAGTCGCACTCAGAACATTTAAATAATTTTATATTTTGATGCGCAAGTAGGTGTATTTTTAAGTGTCCTTTATGATTACACTCATAGGTACACTCAGAACATTTAAATAACTTTATATTTTCATGTTTAAGCACGTGTCTTTTTAAGCTTACTTTGTGATTACACTCGTAGTGGCACTCAGAACATTTGAATAATTTTTTATTTTGATGCGTAAGCATGTGTCTTTTTAAGTATTTTTTCTGATTACACTCATAATCACACTCAGAACATCTTAAATAATTTTAATTTGATGATGCGTAAGCATGTGTAATTTTAAGCTTCCTTATGTTTAAACTCATAGTCGCACTCAGAACATTTAAATAATTTAATATTTTGATGCGTAAGCAGGTGTATTTTTAAGCTTCCTTTATGATTACACTCATAGTCGCACTCAGAACATTTAAATAATTTTATATTTTGATGCGTAACAGGTGTTATTTTTAAGTATCCTTTTGATTACACTCTAGCGCACACTTCAAACATTTAAATAACTTTATAATTTTCATGTTAAGCAGTTGTAATCTTAAGGGCTTTCGTTTCTGATTACAACTCAGAGCCACACTCAGAACATTTAAATAATTTTATATTTTGATGCGTAAGCAGGTGATTTTTTAAACTTACTTTGTAATTACACTCATAGTCACACTCAGAACATTTAAATAATTTTAAATTTTGAAGATCTAATCATAAAGTTTTAATAACAAATTAGTCCTTCGTCTTCGGAAACATTTGAAACAATTTATATTTTGATGCGTAAGCATGTTGCTTTTAAGTTCCCTTTATGATTACACTCATAGGCACACTCAGAACATTTAAATAATTTTATATTTTCATGTTTAAGCATGTGTATTTTTAAGCTTCCCTTTATATTACACTCATAGCCACACTCAGAACATTTAAATAATTTAATATTTTGATGCGTAAGCATATGTCTGTTTAAGCTTCCTTTATGATTACACTTATAGCCACACTCAGAACATTTAAATAATTTAATATTTTGATGCGTAAGCATATGTCTTTTTAAGCTCTCTTTTATCATCTACACTCATAAGCCACACTCAGAATACATTTAAAATAATTTCATATTTTGAAATTTAAAACAAGTTTTAATTTTTAAGCTTCCTTCTTGTGTTTTAAAACTTCATAGTCACACTCAGAACATTTAAATAATTTTATATTTTGATGCGTAAGCATGTGTCTATTTAAGTATCCTTTTTGATTACACACGTAGTCACACTCAGAACATTTAATTAATTTAATATTGCTGTGCGTTAACAGATGAGAGCTTAACTGTGATTTACGATTGCTTTCATAATTACAATGGGCACATTTAAACTTTCTTTTGTGCAAATTCAGATGACTTTTCAACTCTTCATTACTTTTAAAATTTAAATTACAATATTTGCAACAGAGGTTTTCACAATTCTTTTTATTAATCTTTTTTTCACCCACTATTGACGTTTGAGGTAATCTTTTGACAGTCCTTTTCACTTTGGAATCTTTTTCTCCTTGACCAGCATCGATAATGAGGGTCTGTTCGAAACAAAAAATAAAAAAATTATATCAATGTAAAAGAAAATTCGAATAATTTCTTACAAACCTCTAAAACAGTTGAATAAATTTCAATATTTTCCAAGAGCCAAATTTCAAAATCTGTGTGTAAGAACAAGGAACAAAAATTGGTCTCAACATTCACTTAATTTATATTCAGATTAATAAAAAATTGTTTTACAGAAAAATTTCGAATAGCAACCACGCACGCATAAACACACCCCACAATTGGCCATTCCCTACCAAAGCATCTCTAAAATTCTGATGCCCCCCCCCCTATGACAGTTCTTATTATTCAGAAAGTGAACTCTTATTCACCTGGAGGAAACTAAAACGGATATTAACTTGGTCTTAACAAGCTACATGGCAGCTGTGAAAAGTAAAAGAACGAAAGGACAGCTGAAGTATTGAGGACGAAATCACTAAGAAATTGTTAAAAAAAAATAATAATAATTTAGAGAGAGAGATTCATTCAGGGTTATATGATAATAGCGCAGTGCCATGTTTTAATACTTGCGTTCTAATTAAGATATCAATATGATATGACAACTGTGTAAAATGGGAGGGATTAAAAATAAATGCAAAATATTAACTATTAATTACTTATTCTCGAATTTGCCCCGCAAGGGGGTATCGATTCTTTATAAATTTCTTATCCAAAATTTTTGAAATAAGGTTTTTTTTTTTTTTTTTTTTCTTGTTTTTTATTACCGTTTTTTTTTTTCTTTTTATTTTTTTAAAAATCTGCATCTTTTATTCGTAAAAAAATTATTTAAAAACGTAAATAATAAATAAGTTTTCATGGTTTTACCCCAATTTTTATATTTAAATTGCTATTTTTATTATTCATCAAAATTTTATTGAAATATTCATATTATTATATAGTATTAAATTTTATACATATATATTATATTTTATATAGTATATATTATATAGATATATATATGATATATAATTATTTATATATTATATATAATATATAATATAATATTATATAATATATTACTATATATATTATTATAATATATATAAGTGTGTCGATGTGGTGGTTTTATGTTGTATCGTGGTTTGTCTGTTACTTGAAGTGCCAGATCTGTTTTGTTTAAATGTTGACAAGAGGCCGAGATAAAAGCTAACTGTATGATAGATAAAACAAGTTTGGGTATAACGAGAAAATTTTATGTTTTATTAAAGCAATGGTTTTCCAAGTCGTTTCCATTTTTGATTAGTGGAAATAAATGAAACATTTTACCCTTTCCCCCATAGCACGACTTAGTTTTTAAAATTGAATTGAAATCATATAGTAGTTAATGAATCTAAAAAAAAGTTCATGAGGGTTTGTTGAAAAGTTTAGTATAAAAAATTTTTGCTGCCCAAAAAAAGGTTTGCAATACCCATATAATACCCAAATTTTTTGAATTTTAATTCTTTAATTAAAAAGGAAAAAAAAACAATGATAGGTAACTTTTTCTATACATTCCTATATGTACATGGAATTTTTTCATTTAGCGTTGTGTTGTCTTGTGTTTTGTACTTTTTGGTGGATATACATCTCTTTAATCTTAGGAAATTATTTTGTTTAGAACCACTATCAAGGATGTTAATAAAATTGGCAAAGAAAAATTGGCAAATTTTTGATGAAAAAAAAATTTTCTTCTTTAAAAAGCAGCCAAAACAAATTTTTTTTTGTCTATATAAAAACAAATTAAAAGATATGTTCTTATTTTTGCCAAATTTATTTGTTTCAGAAATTTTATTTGCTAATATTTCTCTAAAGAAAAGCTTTAAAATTTAAAGCCAATCTTATGACAAAATAAATTTTTTGCTTCAATTTACTTTTTAATATACAATATAATTGTGCTCTACAATAGAACAATTTCACCTTAAAGGATTTCTGGATAAATAGTCCGATAATATCCTGTTAAATGCAACTTTAAAGTCTTTCGACAAATAAGATTTTTTTTGGACTTCCTTTTCAAAAAAAATATGTTAAGATTGGTTTTTATTTCGAATTGACCATAATAGTCGAATGCCCATTTCAAAACTGCAAAAAACCCTTTAGAAATAAACATTTTTTTAAAAACTTTACAAGAAAGTTGCCATTTTGCACTTTGTTTCATTGAAATGTTTATGAAAATTTTAGGTATTTATTGCAAATTTAAGTACATTTGAAACCCTTAAATTAAAATAAATTTGAAAAAATAATATTTTTTTAGTCGAAATCATTACCCAAACTGATATTTGTAAGTTTGCCCCTTAATTACTTTTGAGACGAGCAAGTTATAATATATATATATATTAATTATAAATATATATTATATATATATTAGTATATATATATATAATTATATATATATAGTATTATATTATAATATATATATATATATATATATATATATAATTTAATTTAATATATATATAGTATATAATAATAATATATATATATATTATATATACTTGTGTTTATTTGTTTTATATATATATATATATATACTTATATATATATATATATATATATATAACAGAACCAATTGCTCTGAACATGATACGAAGACCAAATTAAAAATTCTTTTGATGTTCTTTGTTTTTTCAAATACAAAACTATTTTTTTACGTGAATCGGAATTAATAAAATTAGTTCACATAAATATAATAAGATCTTGGCAGGTCTTTGAAACAGACCCGCTATCTCGTAATAATGTGATGGGGTTAAGGGACTGACTATGGTAAATATTGATTCTAAAAATTTTACAGAATCAAGTTTGTTGGTTGGTTTTGTGTTAAAAAGGAATTATTGAAGTTGACGATTCCTAGACTTATGGCGGGATTTATTGCTGAAACAATGGTTATCTCTAATGCCCGGAAGGGGAATGCGGGGACTGTGTAAAATGATACCGGGGGGGTTTCTAGACGAGCAGGCCGTCTACGTTCATCAAGCATTTGGACAGAGAGTGGCGCTTGAGTGCACTCATCAATTTTTTGCCAAAACTGCTATTTTCCCATTTGTTGAAATTTTTATTTGTCTTCATTCCCAACCTCCTCTATATATGTACCTATCTCAAGTTAAAGACACATCTACCGTTACCTCCCTTTGACCGGTTTTATAAGCATTATTAATTTAATATTCCTGTGATTGCTTACACGAAGCACTTTGTGTAAGGCAGGGGCAGCCACTCATCCACACCAAACTCTCTGTCAGGGTCTGATGAACGTAGAGGGCCTCCGCCTATGGCTAGAACCGGGTATTGATATTTTGACTAATACCCATCCCTTCCAGCATTAGAAATCATAGTTTTACTAAAATTCAAACCTATTAAGTCTACCTTACTTCATAACCTATTTTCACGACCACCAAACAAATACAACTTTGATCTGAAGAAGATTTTAGGGAATCTATTTCACAGGAGCCAGTTCTAACCCTTGCTCTTTAAAATTAATGATTAGCGTCCGATTTCACCTGCAACTGTTTTTAGTAATAAATTTTATGTGGATTATAATGAGTGGTTATTGTTATAGGACATCAAGGAGGTCTTTACCTACAAGAAATTTAAGTATTTTTACCATGTTTGTCCTGAAGGTGGAAATTCCCGTTTTCCCGAAACGTCCGGTGCGGACAAGATAGGTCTTACGTTATTTTATTTATCAGAAAAATTATTAATTTTATTTCAAAAATAAAAATTGTCGTTGTATTAAATAAAAATAAAACACTCATTCAAGAACATTTTTATTGTCTTCCACCAAAATACTTCAGAGCATTAGGGAGTAATTATTATAAACAAACCTGATTTCAAACTGAAAGCATCGTGATAAATTAATATATGATATATATATATATATAAGCTATATTATATACTATATATATATATATATTATATATATACTATATATATATATATATATATATATATTTATATATATATATATATATATATATATATATATATACAACTTTTTTAAAAAGTAGAAATTAAAGAAATAGCCCTTTTTTAAATTTGTTTCATTAGTTTTAAAGATAGGATCTTAACACACTTTTTAATTTGACCTTTAAATCCCTTGGCGATAAGACTTCTTATCATTTAAATGCATTGTAGGAATATGATCTTGCGCAATATTTATCATATCCTTTTGGGTAACTTAGACACTAATTTGTCTAAATTAATGATCAAACTTTGCAGGGAAACAAGTTAAGACAACTTATTGTTGGGGCGAGGAGAAATAAAATTTCTATTTTTTATATTTCTTTGATTTTTTTTAATGAGTTTTTTACTAAAGATTTTTAGAGAGAGGAGGAGATTGAGAGTTGACGATAGAAAGAGAGAGGTCACGAAGCGAGAGGGATGAGAGAGTGATGTGAGAGAGAGGAGAGAGAGAGAGAGAGGAGAGATGAGAGATGAGAGATGAGAGAAATAAGAAGTGAGGGTTTAGAGGAGGAGAGAAGAGAAGAGAGACAGAGAGAGAGGGGAAAGAGAGGAGAGAGGGGGAAAGAGAGAGAGAGAGGACGAGACTGCCTGGAAGAGAGATATAAGAGAGATAGGAGAGAGAGATAGAGAGAGAGAGAGACTTGTTTTATTTTTATTTTCAGTGAGAGGTTTTAGAAATATTTTTAAAGAGAAAGAGGGGAAAATAAAGAAGTAAAATGGAGGGAAAAGGAAAGTAGATACCTCAAAATAAGAGAAAGTGAAGTGTTGAAGAGAGATGAGACAAGATGAGAGAGAGCGTGAGGCGAAACAAAGAAGGAGATGTAGAGAGAGATTGAAAAGAGATAAAATAATAGATTTTCGAAGAAGGAGAAAGAGAGATAGAGAAAAGAATAAAGAAGAGTGAGACAAGTATTAAAAGAATGAGCATGGCAAGAGGGGAGATAGTGAGTGAGAGAAGGAGAGAGAGAGAGAGAAGAAGAGAGAGAGAGAGAGAGAGAGAGAGAGAGAGAGAGAGTAACGGATGTATTGATGGAAGTGAGAAAATAAAAAGAGAGAAAGATATTGAAAGGAGAAAAGAGAGTAAAAGAAGTTATTAAAAAAGACAGTGGTAGAGAGAGAGAAGAGATGGAGAGAGAAGAGAGAGATAGATAGATAGATAGATAGAGAGAGAAGAGTAGATAGATAGATAGATTAGATAGATAGATAGATAGCATAGCATAGATAGATAGAAGAATAGATAGATAGATGAATAGATAGATAGAAATATATAATATTAATATATATATATATATTATATATATATATATAATATATAATATATATATATATATATATATATATATATATATAATATTATATTATATATATATAGAATAGATAGATAGATAGATAGATGATTAGATAGATAGATAGATAGATAGATAGATAGATTACGATTAGATAGATAGATAGATAGATAGATAGATAGATAGATAGCATAGATAGAGAAGAGAGAGAGAGCGAGAGAGAAGAGGAGAAGAGAGAGAGGATGAGAGAGAGAGAGATGAGAGAGAGAGAGACGAGAGAGAGAGAGAGAGAGAGAAGAGCCAGAGAGAAGAGAGGAGAGAGAGAAGATGAGAGAGAGAGAGAGAGAGAGGATTTCGTGAATTTTCCCACTAAAGAATATAATTATGTTTGTTTAAGAGTTTGACGGGTCCTTAACGTTGTAATTATTTTGAACATATTTTTAGAAAACTTCGTCTAAAGCAACTTGTATCTTTCCAAAATTAAAAAAAATATATATATTTCTAAATTTTGTTTAAGCCTTTAATACTTAAATTATTTAAAATACTTAAAAATATTAATATATGAATTTTATTCCTATTTAAAATATATTTAATTCCTTGAACACGTTTTAAATATACAGGAAATACAATTGTATATGCATGCAATTGTATACATATATACGGACCATACACATAGACTATCACTTATGTAAATATAAGAATATGTATGAAATTTGTATATACTGTTTGCAATATATATACTATATATATATATATATATATATATATATTTATATATATATATATATATATATATATTATATTATATATATATATAATATATATAAAAATAAATATACATAGTATATAATATATATATATACATATATATATATAGTATATATATATAGATATATATATATAATATTAAATATACTATAATATATATAATAATATATATCATAATATATATATATTATATATAGTATATATAATATATAATAAATAAATAATTATATATATATATAATATAATAATATATATATATATATAAAATAATATAAATAAAACCCATTATAATATATATATTAATATAGATAAATATAATTAAATATATTATTTATATATATATAATATATATATATACTATACATATATATATATATTATATAGATATATATATATATATATATTATATATATATATATATATATATATATATAGTATTATATATATTATATATTTATGATTATTATATAATATATATATACTATATGATATAGTATATATAGTTATATTACACTCTATGTGTATATGTATTTTAATTAGAATACAGTGGAGTATGAAAAGAGTATTATGTATACATAATACATGTGTATCGGATATTAAACTATATTATGTATTGTAATTTCATATCTAATAGCTTGAATGTAACTGAAGTGTCAATTACATTATACGTAATTTTGAAAAGTTATAATAATATATATGATATATAGCCCTACCAATTATACTATA